>JAZFAU010000299.1:1165000-1277500 GCA_037178615.1 Dione vanillae | reverse complement strand
ACACAACGACAACTTTGTATATTTTTTTATACTAGACGTTTTAAAGTAGAGGCGTAAATGGGTCTTCAAAAATATTATCCATTTAGCACATTAAAATTTGTGGCCCTTGAAGAGTTTCATTTTTATATCTTCATAAACCACTTTCATGTTCAAAGTAAAATTCTCTTGTGCAAAATAAATATTAAAATAGTGCCAACAAGCGGAGAAGAAAATGTTGCAAATCGATGTAGTTTTAGTAATAAACAATAATGACATTTGTCATTATATAAGAAAATATATTTAGATATTACTATTAACTTTTGAAGTTTTATTACAATGAGTACATGATCAAGACATTTAATAGATCAATGAATTGTTTTATTTAAATATTTATTGTTATATATATAGCTTGACGCTTCTTCTCGCATTTAGCAGGGTAGGCAGAGGAAAACGTAGGAACCGTGGGAACCTAATGTTAAGACACCCCAGTATTGCTTTTGAGTGGCGGAACTCAACATCGCGTTTTGCCTAGTTTACAGAGCTAAGAAAATGGAAATAAAAAATTCCATCTCCCCCGAGTGGGGCGCACCGCCTCTGCGTCACGACGGTTTTCATAAGGGTTTTTATTGTTATTGAATAGATTTTCACATCGTACGAAGAAAACGGAGAGAGAAGCCAAAAGTAATATTTCATTCTCCGTTTCAAAAATAGTTTTCTCATATTTTTCTACTATATTACTGTACTACATTGTCAAAAAAGAATCTATAGGTACAATAAAAACATTCAAAAGAAACCATTCATTCATATAAGTTTTTTAAAATTAAGAAATAAATTCAAAATAATATACATCTCAATAGAAATATGATGTACCTACATAAATAGACACGATTACTATAAATAATAACGAATGTAGCATTTAATGGAGGCGTAGGTGTTAAATTCTTGCAATACGTTCAAACATCAAAGATTTAATTAAAACTCGGTCAAGTATCACACGGCATAAGTCAAATTTCTTGTGCGTTATAGATTGTTAATTAATTATTGATCTTTATAACTAGATAAATATTCTCCATTTAATGGAATTCACTTAAAAAAATCTGGGTTGGGCATAATATGAATCAAGTTATCGGCATGTTGATATATTTAAGTGTCATTAGTATACAGATAACTAAAAGCAAACCATTTTTTTAAATATATTTTAACAATGATAAAATTATGTTAACACATTAAATTTTAATTTCTAGATAACGGTGAACATTAAGCCTTATCAGTTAAAACTACACTTAATATATAGCTTTAAGCATAGTAGAGTTGGTAGAGACAACCAGGTTATAACAATTTGTTTCCCCCTTCGCCGAGATCCTTTTTATTCATTTTATTTGGTTTTAATATACATTTTAGGGAACGAGATTATATTCAGGTGATTTGCAAATAAAAGTAAAAAAATTGCATTAAAGATAGTACAAATGCAGCCACGTATTTAATATACGTACCTATATTTTTTTAGCTTCACGCTTTATTCCGCACATGGGAACATAGTGTTAAGACACTCTGTTATTTAACCCCTGTTGTCTGCGTTTTTCTTAATATAAACTTAATATATATAGAATTTCATATAAGTTTAAAAAAATAAATATGCATATAAAAAAAATTGAAGCATTTAATTTTCATATATTATTTTTGTTATTTACAAAAATATATGGCATTTATATGATTACATATAAAATAATAGTTAAAAACTTTTCTGTGCAACAATAAAACATATTTGTAAACAATTCGTCCAATGGCGTGGCCGTAAAACTTGGCGCTGGTGTGACCACGCCCCTTGGCGTCGTATGCGCGTGAGTCATTACAGATGACAAGCTCACGTCTTATGACAAATCTATTGATGATAAAAAACCTAATTTCTATATTTTTTCCTATATATTTATAATTACGTGGATTTACGATAGAATTGTCAAAAATACTAAAACGTGTACGTCTAGGTCTACCATATAAAATATTTTAAAATTTAATTAGAATAGATGTTTTTTAAATTGTTGTTAAAATATCTATAAGCTCTTGTAAAATATTCGGGATGCAGTCAAGTTTATGTAAATATTACATACCATCCCTCGTTAAGTGATATATACCTATGTTTAAAGTTGGTGCTCCTTTCTGTACTGGCTATTCTGCTAGAGTTAAACGTAAAATTTAAAAAAAAACCTTAAGATATGAAGTCATATAGAATGTGTTAATCTAAGGTTAATAATTAAAATATATATGGAAAAAGCTTGTATCACTGATTGTGTCATAGATATTATATATAAAATTACATCATAAAATAATTGAACGTACAAACTTGTAACAACTTGTCAGCACAAAAAAGGAAACTTGTAATATTGCTCGACTTCAAGCTTTACATTAAATATATAGGATTAAGTTTATGTCAAAACACTCTGTTCTTTGTTTTAAGACTGAATTGAAGTCATTGCATATTTAGCATATTTCTATCGCCGGAAATAAAAAAATATTTACCAAAAATGTATCATATACTAAGCAATCCTAATAAAAACACTTATTTTTTAAAATAAATCATACATTATATAGTTATAACAATATTTGTACAACGTTAAAACATCATCGCAACATCTGCCTATAACGTGACGGTTTCTGGGTTCGATTTCCACTCGAGAAAGATGGATTTTTCTATTTCCATTTTCTTCGCACTAGGCAAAGCGCGGCGTTGAGTTTCAACACTCAAGCTCAAAAAGGCGGAAAGCGGGGACGGAGAAAGGAGGGACTAAGCAACGCAGTGTCATAACACTAGGTTCATATGGTTCCTGCAGTTCCCTCTGCCTACCATTAAAAATATAAAAATAGAAGCAAACAAATCTTTCGTCATTATTAACATATTGATATTAACACGATATCACTGTTAAATACATACAGAAAGGGAAGATTTAACAGAGCTTTTGATTGACTTCCGTTTAAATTATATTCATTTAATTTACAGTTTAATATTTTATTTAAGATTTTTGTCATATCCATATTTTTTCTATACACCTATAATAGTGTTACATTGCTAAGAATTTTGTTCTCAATCTCTTTTGTACTTTTTTATTTATTACCTATATATTTTTTGTACATTAAACAAGAAATATAAAAATAAATTTTAGTTTACCAAGTGGACCATGTAGATTTTTATAAGAAATCACTTTCCACCAGAAGTACCAGTAAAAGAGGATAAGTTAGTATTATTGGAAATATATCATTACGATAATTATTTCGATTTTTCAAAACAAATTGTGGGTAACACACCCACTATATTGGCTGTCAGAATAACAACGACGCACTTATTATGTCATCGAATTGAAAAAAGTCTTTTTGTGTTGTACAGTCCATTTATTTATCGACGAGGACCATCGACTCTCGTTATAGCTGCGTTAATCGTTTCATTTATTTCCTTCCCTATGAGGGAGGAAGTCGTAGCAAACAACGGGTTTTACATATTATGCAAGTTATCTTTGAAAAGTAGGCAATTCATTTATACTTTAGTACTTACTTAACTTACTTGAAGTTTTTATGAAATCTGAATTTTATTGAAAAAATGTTATAAATAATGAAACAAAATTTTAAGACATGATCTTAAGCTCTTCTCTCTTATATTCTTCGTAAACGTCAACGTCTATGAGATAAAATTGTATTTACCCTCAAATATTTAGAAAAATATTACATTCTATACTTACATTGCAAACTGTTTTAAAATGTAACATGTACCAAATTTTAAAATTAAAGGAACCTATTATCCGGACATTAGCTATACTTAACGACAACTTTAGAAATCCTATTAAAATAAGTCCGAAATCCGGTTTAAACAGTTGCTATGGTAATTAAGATATAAATCTTTAAAATTACCTACATACAAAAATATCTTATAACACACAAAAGTATCATAAAAACGCAAAATGTATGAGTAATTTAACTACACAAGTTGCAATTCAACCCAAGTTATATTATTTGTATTAAGCTCAAAGCTCGTAAAACTACTTTTAGAAAACCTTATGTAAGTCACAAAGCACTACATTTACGTTAGTTTTATATTAAAAAAAATGGTAATTTTTAAACTACAACTTTACTTTATTGGTACTAATTAGTGGTTTATTCTATTTGGTTAGCTAGAACGAAGATACGAATTAATAAATGCAAAATGTCAATTTCTCAAAATTCTTTACACTGTCATCTAAGGTCGATATAAAAGATCAATTTTAATAAATATGTTCCCAATCAGCATTTGCATTTATTTGGACATAAAATCCTTGATATAAAATGAAAATAGTGCAAAAATCATTTAGTAGGATAACAGTTTACAATTACTATAAACGAGGCCTAAATTAAAATCTCATTAATTTTTGAGAAGTGCATAAATATGTAAACTTAATTATAACTACACATTTACTTTGTAAGATTCTTAGTGGGTTCGCTCGCGTAACCAAAAGGAACTACTATGAGGTTTAAATAACACATTCTCATTTGTGAGACATATTTCCGAATAGCCTATTAATAAAATAACGTTTTCATACAATTACTGAACGTATTTAGATGAAGCTTTGCAGGAAAAAAGCTTAAAAGTCAGGACAGATAACTATTAATGTAAATCGCATGCAATTCTTTTTTTTTTTAGCTTCACTCTTTATCCCGCACATGGCAGGGTAGGCAGAGGCAACCTCAGGGACCGTGGGAACCTAGTGTTAAGACACTCCGAGACCCTGCTTTCTCCGTCCATGCAATTCACTTTACTAATGAATAAATAAAGTGTAGTATAAAGAAAGCGAAGCTGCGGAAAAGTAACCTTATAACATTTGTATAGAAGTTTTCATTAAAGAAACCCTTGTGTAAGTAAATGTCTAACCTTTAATACCCGTTTCTAGTAAAACGATTTTGATTAACGAGGTGTCTATCGATTTCTCGTTTAAGAGCGTCATACGATATGATTAATTTTAATATGTCGGTATTTTATTACATCGTAAAAATTAAAATATAACGATATTAGCTATATTTATTACAATAAATAACTGAATTAGGTACTTAAATGTTTTAATATAATACAAGGATGGAGAAAGCAGGGACGAAGTAACAGAGTGTCTTAACACTAGGTTCCTATGGTTCCTGCAGTTCTTTCTCCCTACCCTGCCATGTGCGGGACAAAGCGTGAAATTATATGTAAATAAATGTATTTATATATTGTACACACTATGGCAAATGATGTAACCATAGCAATAAACAAGTATATTTTATTTATTATATACAAATATATATTATATACTTCTTTAAGGAGAGATTGAGTTGTTAATCTAGGCATCTCTTATTTATTAAGTCAGTGAGCTAAATAGTGTGAAGTTTTAAAGTGAGCTCTATATATATCCTCCATATTACGGTATTTGAACGAACCACAAACTAAATAAAGCGTCAAAATTACTCTAACGTGTTGTCGGTACAAAATTTTATCTCTCTATGACATCACATTAACTGTCAATAACGATAAAAGTACGTCGCTAAGTAATAAAGAGTACTTTCTATTATCAAAATTATATAGTGTACCATATGTATTTATTTTAACATTCATTCATTCATTCATTCATTAAAGAAGACCAAAATAACTTAGGTAGTGTTACATTCATTCTTATTTCACTTTGTTCTCTCATTTTTATTGTAATTCTCATTTGCCATTATTAAATTGTAAGTGAATACCGAAGTTATCGCATATAAGTACTATATTTCTGCGCTACAAATATATATTCATAAAAAATATATAAAAACAAACATCTATATTATATACGTATCAGCATCTCTATACGTACAATTCTTCATTTAGGAGCAACCAATAATAGCCAAAACCCTTTGATCTTCAATTGAGCATATAAATCGTCTTATTAGCTTATATTTATCTGTCTCGCAAGACTCGGTTGTTCTCAACTTTTTTTTTGCTTTTGTTTATGGCTTTGTCAACGATGACGTCGCCAATATGCCATAAAGTATGATATTAAATAGGAATTAATGGTAATTTTTACTACTAACACCCAAATATCTCTAAATATATAAAAAAAATAAGATAAATATATAAATAAATAAAATAATATAAACAATAAAAAGTAAAACATCACTACGTTCTCTCTACCTTTCCTAAAAATGTAGCGTCATAGCGCAGAGGCGCAACGTGTGCCTGTAACGCAACGGTTTCTGGGTTCGATCCCCAGTCGGAGAAGATGGATTTTTCTATTTCCATTTTCTTCGCTCTGAAAAACTAGGCAAAGCGCGGCGTTGAGTTCCGCCACTCAACATGCAATGCCTCTAAAAAGGCGGAAAGCGGGGACGGAGAAAGCAGGGACTAAACAACGGAGTGTCTTAACACTATGTTCCCACGGTCCCTGCAGTTCCCTCTGCCTACCCTGCCATGTGCGGGATAAAGCGTGAAGCTAAAAATAATAATAATAATAAGCATTTTAAATTATCAAAAACTTCAAATTACTCGTATACGCATTCGAAAACGCCGGCTTTTGCATAGAAATTTTAAACCTCTTTTAAATTGAAACCGACTAATTCCTATTTCTCAAAATTCGTTTGTACACAGTACTTTTCAGTTTCTAGTAACAGCTATTTGAAATGAACCAAGATCTCTGAGTACATAACTAATAATTTAGTTTTACACACAAAGGTGATTCCACAAATGTCAAATGTCAAAATGATAAAAAATCAAAATCAAAATAATTTATTCATGTAGGTATCACAGATACACTTATGCACGTCAACTGTTTATCTACTACCATTTCGGAAAGGTGCTTCGTCATGGAGGAGAAGAAATGGCAAAAGAAACTCCTCAGCACATATTTTAAATAAATAATTTTACATTCTATATAGGTATTACAAGTATTACCTAGCCTGAGCGGAACTGCTTGCAGAACTGATTAACTCCATGTGTCTTTGTCACTGATATAGTCATCAACCCTATTAACAAACTTGAAATATAATTCATACCACTTCCAATACTATTTACAATATGACTTACGTCAAACAATTTCAATCTAATACGTCACAATGTAAATAAAAATCATAGTGATCTTAGAAAGGACCTTTGTTTATTTTCGGTACACTTCCACGCCGACCATCGAAACTAAATTTTATGGACGCTATTATTTTTGGAATGCCACAGTGTGTTTTTCCACTTGGTCGTATTGATCTACAAAGGCTTACATTATATCTATTCTAGTGATGTATACAAATATAATTTATAGGAGAAAGCAGGGACTACGAAACGGAGTGTTTTAACATCAGTTCTTATGGTTCCTGCAGTGTCCTCTGCCTACCCTGCCATGGGCGGGATAAAGCGTGTAAACATAAAATAATAATAAATAGCTATATAGAAATATTCTTAACATAACATATAGCTACTTGATAGTATTATTAACTAGGTAAACAAAAACGATTATATTTCAAGCGTAACACATCTTATTTTTTTATTGCATTAGGCGCATATTAAAAAATATTGCACTTTAGGTCGCGATTTCTAATAATAAGATATGAAGCGATAACAATCGCGTATCATTTCACAATAACACAAATAAAAAGATTGTGTTGTCAAAAATTGCATTGTGTATAAAATAATATATTAATATAAGGCGTTATTATGATTTTTTATCGTAATTTCTCGAAGAATGTCACTTATCAATCACATGTCACGTTAAAAAGCATTGGTATTTGTATGGATGAAAGTGTTATCAGTGTAAACAAATAAACTTACTATATGAATTCCTATAGGTTTAGCTCTGCACTAATTATGTACATAAACGGTCTAATATTATACAATAACGCAAATCTTAATTTCATTAAGTAATTGTTTTGTAAATTTGATTTGAAATGAATTTGAAAGATATGTGAAGTTAATGTAAATTATTTTACTAAATGAAATTAAATATAATAGAGTTGTTGGTTAAAATTTAAGGTATTGTTACTGGTATATAAATTTCGAGGAATTTTTCCCGCCCGCCACGCCAGACCTAATGACCGAGGTATGTCAATCACAATAATTGACAGTCCGACATCCAGCTATTTTCGTTTCCAACGGCATACTAACGTTAAATACAACTGTATACCTCAAGCTCTTTAATACCTATCCATTATCATATGTCAATGTTGTAACCTCAAACTATAAAAATCAACAATATAACGTGGACGCCATACAATGCTAAGTCTTCTAATATTGAATAGCTAATTCAATCTCACTCTAAGCCTTCTTATCTGTAAATATACAAATATATTCTGCACGTATATGGCAAAACATGAAAGCGGTTTTGGACAAAACACGGCCATTTTCGTCCACACAAATGTTGATGTTTGATTTTGAATACATACCCTTTCTACGTCGAGATCGGTTGATGCGCACAGTCTTTTACCACCACCACCGTTGTAAGCCATTGTACACCACAATAAAAACACAAATCACACCGAAACGCGTTTAGTAAATATTGAACACGAGTATACCACCTCTTTCAGAGGTTGCGAGCAGACTGAAAGAACGAATGGATTAAACAAGACTCGAGTGAATGAGAATGGCAACGCGGCGCGAAGTATTTTACCATAGATTATAAAAGCAAAATGTCAATTTATATGGCAGAGGTGATGTTGAAATTGAGGTTGAAATGCTATAAATTATAAGAATATAGCTTTATTTTGTCACTGTTATATTAAAATTATTTAAATATAAGATATTTATATTTTTAAAGAAGTAAATTTCGCATCAGTAAAGCATACTTTTGTTAATAAAATAAAATTTCTATTTTAATTCATCTAGTGTAATATTCAATTTATATACATATTATTTAAAAGTTAAATTAATAAATAGTAGTTAAAATTACAAAATTATTATTGAATACTTTTTTGATAATAGAAACAAATAGCTAATTGTCAAAACAATAAGCAATAAGCGGTCGGTCAACTTTACTTTTTTAATTATATATTTAATTTTGTTTACTTTTGTAAATTTATATTCTCACAACTGAGCTTTATGTTGCATATTTCCACATGATATGGTTCTATACACTTGCAACATGGAAATAGAATCGGAACCAGTAATTAAAATAGAATATTTTGAATCTGAAGAAACGGATAATTTGAGCAATACTATTAATTTAAAAGAGACTGTCATAACTTCGGTATAATTTTTATTTTGTTTTAAAATTTATACTGTTTCTATTGTTTTTCAATTTTGTAAATTATAAATAAGAAGCCTTTTACAAATTATATTGGTTGCAGGTTGCCAATTTGTGTGATGTTACATTTAAGGATATATATGTAGACATCAAAACTCAAACAGCAGTAGATCCGGTAAGTACGAAACAAAGTAGTAAAAAAATTTTTTATTACTTATTCTACCTACACTTGGATGTCATCTGTAATCTATATCAATGAATCAATCTATATCAATCTATATCAACCATGTCATTTCTAAATTACTTTTATAAAAAAAATAATGAATTTCATTTAGTAAATAATCTTAAAAATGAGTTTTCTATATTTAAATATCCTTATATTTTTCAGAATACCAAAAATAATATAGAATGGTATAAATCTGCAGATAGCAGTGGAAAATTATTATGCAAGTTTTGTAATTTGAAATACATAACTGATGATTCTTTAAGATGTCATATACAAAAAAAACATTCAAAGGAATATATACAATTAAAAAAATCTATTTTACTTCATAGAAGAAAAACCAATCACATATGCAGAATTTGTAAAGAAAAATTTACATGTATATTAGATTTAAAGACTCATGTTAATACAAAACATAAAATTGATATTATTAAATCCTCATGTACAGAATGTGATGCAACTTTTAGTGATTTTAATGAATTATCTATACACATGTATGTAAAACATGATAATAAAGTTAAATTATTTTATCTTATTTGTGAGATTTGTGGATATCGAGCTAAGAAAAAATCTCATTTCAAACAGCATTTTATTAGTCATTTAGATAAAAAGCTACTAGCATGTCAACAATGTGATTATAAAACAAATTTGATATCAAATTTGCGAATACATGAAAGAATTCATGCAAATACCAGATTATTTCACTGTGAATTTAAAGATTGTAGTTACAGCAGCAGTTCCAAAGCCTCTTTAAGAGGTCATATGTTAAAACATTTTCCAGAGAAAAATATGTTATTTTGTGACAAATGTAGCTATAAAACTGTGTATAAGCATTCACTTAAAAAGCATATCAGTAGTCATGAAAGAAACTGCACTAGAGTAAAGTAATACAGCACATTATATATAATTATTTATATCCTTATACCATAGATAAAAAATTACATATATCCATATTGTACTAATGTAAGTACAAATATTTAGACTTATTAGCAAAAACTATGTTTTTTTATAAATTGATCTTTATTTGACAAGCTAATTAATTGTCTGTGCTTATTATAATGTTTGTGGATCTTTTTTGTCATGCTCATGAATGATCAAATTAAAATTATACTAATTTTGGCAAAGCTTTAACATTTGGTTCTATCATTTTACAGGAATTGATTTAAAGTCAGGTAGAAAGTAAGTAAACCAAGTCTATACAACATGCTCTGTCCCCCTACTCTGATATGTTCAGGAAATGCTATAAAAAATTATGTATGTCAAATTTATTAAGTAAGACAGTACATCAATCATTAAGATTCTTTTTATAATATTGCCAACAATGGTGTTGAAAGAGTTACCAAGTGTTATTTTGCACAAAGGAAAGAAAAATAATTTTTAGAAATCATACTTTTTTTTATAATTATTAAATGAATAACTGATTTAATGGCATATTATTTATTATAATATGTGTGTATAAACATTAATGAAACATAATTAAAAGTGAGATTCTTACTTTTAACTATTTCAAATCTCACAATTTATTTCATATAGATTTAATATTACATAATACTATTAAATAATTACAATCTTAAAAAGTAAATAAAAACACTAAAATAATATGACATATTTTTATTAACACTACTTTGTACAAAGTATAAGAACAAAGAAAAGCTTATTCTAATCTAATATATACAATAATTAGGGAACTCGATAATAGCAATTATTGACATTCTTTTGGTTACTCTTTAAATATATCTTCATTGTTATATTATTATTCGAAGTCCAGATATTTTTTGTTATCACTTAAAAAATTGTTAAAGAAATCAATTGTCGAACGGATAACATCTCTACTATACTATATGTACTTCTCATTCAATGTGGTTTCGGCTTGTGACCGTCAACATAAAAATTGCGAGTTGCTTTAGGTAAAGATAGCTCCATTCCTTCCATATCCTTGGTTAGTACAATTTGACAACCTAGAAGTGAATTTGCAATTTATTATAATATGTTCAACTAAAATACTTACAGTTCAAGCTGTGATAGCACTCAATAAGATTTTTGATTTTCGGGATTTTTGTACATTTCAAATAAAACAATTTAATTTCTAATTGTTTAGACTACTCGTGACCACGGACTACTGCAAAATTTTCAGAATGTTGGGTTTCCAAAGAATGTTAACAATATACTCAATTAATCCGGTTAAATTGTTTTATTTAAAATATTATAGCACTCACCTAATCTGGAATTTTGTTTTAAAAATGGTGCCATGTCTAACAAATCGTCTTCTTTCTCCTCTGGCTCTTTAAGTTTATCAAGATAATCTTCATGGACATATACATGACAAGTTGTGCATGCTAAAGAAGCTTCACAAGCTCCTGAAAAAAAAATGACAAAACACCTTATAACTATTAGAAAAGGAGAGAGACATATAATTAGACTCATAATGTTAAAAAAGCTTACCTTCCATTTCAATGCCATATCTATGTGCTAAATATAATATATTATCACCAACTTTGCCCCTCACTTTTGTTTTTTTACCATCTTTGTCAATATAAGTCACATTTACTCTGAAAAAGAAACTTTTCGTAAAAAACAGTAATAATAATAATGCTAGTGTACACAATGTTTCATTTTAATTCATGCATTATTATATATTTATTAATTTATTGTGTTTTATGAATATATTAATATTTTACTAATACTCACATATCTTCTTCTGATTTTGGATCCTGCCATTCATACTCACCATGCCACAAGCCTATGAAAAATATTATTTTATTTAAATACTTTTAACAGTAACTGTATTAGAAATATATAAAAAAGTATTTACCTGCGGTTACTTTAAATTGTCTTTTTTGAATTGAAGATATTACAGGTATAGTTTTAGTAGCTTGCCTTAAACGAAATAATTTTATTATTCGAATCATTGTTGAGGAAAATTATAACTATAATAGCATTTTAAGAATGATAAGAATAAACAAATAGATAGTTAGTTTGAGGTTAGAAATTAACACAGTTCTTCTTTCATCTTGACATATTATGACATTCTTCTGTCACAAACGTCTACTGATAATTAAATATTATTATATATAAAATAATATATATTAAAAAATAATAATATAATCTAAATGTTCATCTTTGAAGCGTTAATAAAATATTAATATATTTAAATATAAATAATAAATATTTTTTTATTTTAAAGTCTCAACAGCAACACCTTATTAAATGTCATACACATTCTTGAAAACGTCAATAATCACATCCATATTGCCCATTTTTCATAATGATAATAAAAAGATATAGTTATTGATTTTTGCCACAAAAGGCATTAGCGATGAAAAAATATGTTAAAAAAATGAATTAAGCTTAAGAGTTTATTATAAATGTTAAATACGGCCATA
Source organism: Dione vanillae (assembly GCA_037178615.1). Taxonomy (NCBI): domain Eukaryota; kingdom Metazoa; phylum Arthropoda; class Insecta; order Lepidoptera; family Nymphalidae; genus Dione; species Dione vanillae. The sequence goes on along the minus strand of JAZFAU010000299.1, from coordinate 1,264,730 downwards.
GTATCTTATGTTGTGAATTTTGGTGATAGAATTTTATTATAGAATTAAGGTAAGTTTTATGATCTAATGACGTGTATTTCGCAATATCATTTAAGAGAGGAATTTTGTCTCTTGACTTTTACTTAAAGTGAACTATCATTTAGACTTCTTAGCTGGACGTTCTTTTGTTATTATATATCATAACCAATTAGACAACGATATAACCACCAAATCCATGCTTTCTATATGAATTACACCAATTTTATTGTCTATATTTATCTTATCTATTCATGTTGAACGTCTTTTCAGCTACACCAACACTGTTATCGTTTTATAAGTATTTATATGTTGTATCTAAATAGAATCTTATATGAGGTCTGCAAAGATATCTTATAAGATTTAATACTAAACATAATTATGAGATACATTTTACGTTATAAATAGTAAAAAGTAATATAAATTTGCATTGCATTTTTATTTTAATTATAATAAAAATTAAAAACAATAGTCGGTTCATGTTTTTTAATTCACATTTCCAACAATTTCGTTAAAAGAATAAAATTATTTAAAAGGAAAACGTAAAGAAATTTTAATAGTTTACATTACAATGGTGAAAAAAATATTTTTGCTGATTTTTTTTCTTTTTGTTTTAATAATTACTGAACTTAATATTTCATTATTATAACTTTTATAATATTTAGGTATAGATAAATTTTACAATCAAATTAAATACATGGAACTGCTACTATGATTCCTATCAGATTCTAAACAGATATAATAGAGCACTTAATTAAAACTCATTTTTATTTTACCGGAACTCATTTTTAAACATTTCAATTTCAGGTGTAGGTTAATTGTAAAAATGTCAATAACAGAAGAAAAGATAAACACTAATGATATTAAAATAGAGAAAGAAGATGAGAGTAGAAAGGACCCAACTTCATTTCTGCCAGAGGAACCTATGACATATGAAATTAAAACTAAGAAAAAGAAAAAAAAGAAAAAACAAGAAGACCCCTTTAAAGATATTGAAGAGAAAGTGTTATTACCAATTACCACTGTATTTGAATCTACAACAGAAAGTGAAGTGGAGACAAAGCAGGTGTTGGATCCTGAAGTTAATATAAAAGTAGAGAACATAGAAGTTGAACTGGATTTTAATGATGTAATGTTAACATTTAATTTACTTTTGTATAAAAATAATGTAATAACCAACCAGTTTTAATGAATTTTTATTTTATTATTAATTTTAATTTAAAAGAAATTAATTTATTATGATGTATTCAATCTTTCTTCGTGAAATAATTTGCTTATTAGAAGCAATCATAGAAAAAACGACATAGTCTAAGACTAGCTCTATATTTTTTTTAGCTTTGCGCTTTATCTCGCACATAGCAGAGTAGGCAGGGATAACTGCAAGGACAATAGGAACCTAGTGTTAAGACACTCAGTTACTTAGTCCCTGCTTTCTATGTCCCCGCTTTGTTTGTAAAAAATTTTAAAACAATACTGTGTTTGTAAAAAAAGAATACCTAAAATTTCCCATAATTATTTTATGCATAGTCAGATATTGTCCCAGACTCTATATGACATATACTTTTTTAACAATTTTGTTTATAAATATTATTATTTTTTTTACAGTTTGCAAATGACAATGGATTAATGTTAGAAGGTCCACAGAGTGAAGACAGTCAAGAGCCAGAAGTTAAAATAGAGGAGCAAAACCATGAAGCAGTGTTACTTACATTCGAAAGCATTATATCAGATAAAAGTGTTATTGGCTTTGGACCTATTGCGCCTGCGCCTAATTATGTATGCAAAGTCTGCCATTTAGTGTTTCAATCTACGAAAACTTTGAGAATGCATCAAAAAAGAAAACACAAAATATTTAGGAAATCATTTAAATATATATGCCATTACTGTGCTATGTCATATGAACAGAAGAATAGTTTAGTTGCACATATTAAAAGAAAACACGGACCCGATTCGTCAAACGATGATGGCGAAGAACGAACTTGTGAAGTTTGCGCGTTGGTTTTCAAAGGGATGACCAGGTTAAGAATGCATATGAGAAGGAAGCATGGTTCTTTTGAAGAATCCTTTAAACATGTGTGTAATGATTGTGGCCTGACGTATGATAAATATAGAAGTTTAATAGTCCATATACAAAGAAAACATACAAATGAGAAAAAACCGGTGCTAGACCAGTGGTATAATTGTCCATTTTGCCCCAAAGTTTTTACTAAAAGAGAAACGTATGCGAGACACGTCCAAAGGAAACATCGTGTGAACGATGAGGATGAGGTCAAACAAGAAGAATCTAGAACTTTACTTGAAAATTTCAAAAATGAAGCCACTGGTGAAATTACGTGTAACGAATGCCCGTTGGTTTTCTCATCGCTCAATTACTTGAAGTTACATATGAGAAGAAAGCACAATGCTCTAAAAGAGGATTTTCGCTTAAAGTGTCGAATATGTAACTTGTCGTACGATAAAATTGAGAGTTTAAAACGGCATATAAGGCGGAAACACGACAAGGGGTCGTATTGTGACGTGTGCGATAAACAATTTGAAACTAGAGAGAGTTACTTGAGTCACACACATAAGAGAATGGTACAAGAATGCCATATATGCTGGCCTTATATTCGCTTCCCAAGGTGGTTTGTGTAAACATTTGCGGTGTACGCACAAAATTCAATCCCCTAAAACTATTGTGTGTAATCTGTGCAATGAATCGTTTCACGATAAACGACAGCTAAAGCCACATTACCTAAAAGTGCATCTGAAAGTCTCATACACGTGCGCATTTTGTCACAAAATCTTCAAAGCCAAGGAAAGTTATAGACGACACGTTCTAATAAAACATCCGTCAAGTAATACTAAAATAAACGAGCAACAATGCGATCAGTGTCCGGAGAAATTTCCCGATGAATTTGAATTGTGCCGCCATATTAATTTAGCGCACGGGAAACTTCAAAATGGGGAAATCGGAAGTGAGTTGTTAGAGATCAAGAAAGAGGAAGTAGATATTCCAGATACGTTCCAATGCTCGAAATGTCCGGAAAATTATAGCAGCTGGGACGAACTGAAGTTACACTTCGAGCAAAACCACTTAATGGTCGCGGTGACACAGTGTCAAATTTGCGGCGAAATTGTTCCCGGGAATGAGTTAGAAAAACATTTTAAAAACTACCACACAATTACATCGGTTCAATGTAAATATTGTGAATATGAAACATCAAATCGTGCGAGTATGACACAACATATGTTACGTCACAAAAATGCGACAACATTAAATTGTGATTTTCCCGGTTGTAAATACAAAACGTATTACGAAGGTGCTATGGAGAAACACAAAAGAAAGCATAGAGATCAAGGCGTCAAGTTGCAATGTACGCAATGTCCGTTCCAGACTATGAATAAGTACATACTTAAATATCACGAAGAAGCTCATACGACTGGGAAAAAGAGGTATTCCTGCGACCAATGTGATTATGCAACAATATTACCAGCTAATTTAGTTCAGCACAAATATAAGCATTCGTCGGAAAAGAGATTTAAATGCGAAGTCTGTCCGTTTGCAACTAAGTACAATACGTCGTTACGTTTCCACGTTAAAAAGAAACATTGTGATCTCCCAACATTCAGTTAAATGTTAATGTTTTTTTTAAATTAATTATTATTGGTGTTACGTCTTTATATTCTTGATTTATTAAATGATTGACATATTTTTTTGTTGAATTTTGTTTTGTCTTTTTGGGTACTTGAGTGGATTTTAGTAAATAAATTGAAGATTTAAAAACTTTATTTACATCTATTTCAAAGAAAGACTTGTTTTAAATTTGTCGTTAAAAAAGAAATAAATTTAAATATATAACTTTATAATAATTACTTGCTAGTCATTTTCTTTAAATTCGTTGCAGTTCTCAGGTATTAAAGTTTTATTAATAGTCGTACCTAATTAAGAAAGCTTTCTTGTAGATTCTGTATACATATGCTAAGTAGCACTTCAAATTATAATTACACAAAACATTACAGTATAACGTAATAAATAGTAAATATTTCCGACGGTCTTGTCCTACTAGAGCTAAGATATTCATATTGAAATGAATAATCAAGAATTTATGATTTTACTCTAAATTCTTACAAACTGGTCATGAACAAAATAAATTAATAAACAAATTAAAATATATAAAACATAATTTAATGTAAAAACTTATCAAAAATATTACACGAAGTCGTAAAAATATGGTAACATTATTAATGGAAGTTTTATGTACATACACAAGACAGTAGCAACACTTAATTGTATGTGTCATGAGTATGATGTCAAACTGTCTATTTTTATTTTAAGCACACCCAATTGTAAGCTTCTAGCAACTTCTCTTTCGCTCCTTTTTATATTTATATGAGCACGAGAAAGACCAAGATATCCTGCGTACTATGTCGATTGTCGATTTTCTGGTCATCGAAAGAAACATCGCGAAAACTTAACTTTGTTGTCCTATGATTTCCCGAGTAAACATTACTATAGAACAGAAATAGGTTCTAGTGCTTTCATGTGACAAATACAATTACTACAGTGTAATTTAAGTGATTTATTAATTAAATAAAAAATGACTTTACTCAATTTGCCCGTGCTTGTGCTTGAAAATATATTTTCTTATTTATCATTCGATGAAATCGCTAAAAACAGATTGGTAAGTTAATATTATTTATAGATATATTGTTTAAACCAAGTAATTTTTGTACCCAGTCGCAGTAGATGTTCTATAATTAACACCTTCGAGAACCTGTCTTTCTATAACGTAACGTTTTTCCCTTGTTTGATAACAAGAAATTTCGATCAATTTTAAATTACACGAGGTTTGAAGACCAATGAATTTATTTCCGCATTTTGCTCAAAACTAAGAATTATGACTCAATGTTTTTATTATATTATTTTATATAAAAAAATAAGTAATATATCAAAACATATAGCCCAGATTAGCCAAAAATTGTTTCATTTTAAATACTGTATATTTTTTAAATTTTATATTCCATATTAATTTAATGTAGTATATTTTATAAATATTTAATATGATCAGCATTATAATAACATAACACATGTTATTTATAGATAATTGTTGTTTTTCATTTTAGCATGGGAAAAGAGTGTGGTATTTAATTTAATTTATTGCAGGTGTCAAAATCTTTCAATGAAATATCCATGCGTATGCTCAACAGGGGCTTTTTAATGATAGAAAAAAGGCATGCTATGGCCCTCAAAAGTGTTAAGACACAATTGCCTAGAAGAGAATCAGAAAGAAGGTTTGCTGTTTTATAACACTTTTATGCTGATACTATTAATTATATTTAATGTGTTATTAATTCAAGTTATAATTATTATTTAATTAATTAGATTTTTATTGAAATTGTAATATATGCTTCGTGTAAAATATGAAAATCAACATATTTTAGATGCGTCCAATGAGGAGTAGTGGAAATTTTTAACAATATGAGAACATAAAATATTTACAGTTGTTTCATTATCATCTGGTGTTGTTTCAAGTATATAAATGTTTTTCTGTATTTAATAAAAGAATATATATTTTTTTAATTTGTCCTTTCAAATGGTTGACGGAGCAGCATATTTATATACATATCTAAGAACATATCATATCAAAAAACATATTTTATACTTTTTTTAAAGATATATAAATAGAATTTTAACTAAAAATATAATGCTGATATAATCATAATAATAAAAAAAAGTATAAAAATATATTAAATATTATATCTTAAAATATGTTCAGCTGTCATTCAGTCATGAAGATTAGGTGCGTCTGATTCTACATAATGTCTGTGGGTAAAAATTCATCCATCTATATATTTAAGAGAAATGTACACAATTTTGAATCTCTTGGAGATAGATAGATAGAAGGGCTCAGACTGTTAAGAATTGCCATTACAATAAAGCTTAAAATTATTTACACTGTTTAAAATATCCTTTTTTTTTGTCAAAGTATAAATATATGACATTCAGCCGCTCAGTATGCAATGTTTCCGGAAATGGGAAAAGTGCAGTCAAATTTTTGATATATTTTTAAATTTACATCCAAATTCTAATTTAAAATACTTAAATGAGAAATATACTTGATCTCGTAAAATCTTGCTAGTTTTTATGACATTACGAATTGAATGGCGAAACTCAACGACGCGTTTTGTCTTACCAGAGCTCGAAAATTGAAAACAATTATTTACCTGTAGTGGGCATCGAACTCCCAACCGTCACGTTTGCAATCAGATACTAAACCTCTGACACGACAACATTACTAGAATATGAAATAATTTATAACATATTTTTCTAGACATCACCCCTTGGCCCGCCATTGCGATATACTGACATCTATAGAGACACGTATATCAATGCTTAATATGACGTATTCGAAGTTCATCGATCACAACATGTGTTGTTTTATACCTGGGAAGGTAATAATATTTTTTTTATGTCTTCACGCTTTATCCCACACATGGCAGGGTAGGCAGAGTGAACTGCAGGAACCATAGGACCCTAGTGTTAAGACACTCCTTTGCTTTCCACCTTTTTCGAGGCATTGCGTGTTTAGTGTTGAGTGGCACCTACAAACTGTCGCGTTTACAGGTAGACGCTACTCTTCTGCGCCACGACGGTCCTCAGTAATAATGTTGTTTTAAATTGTTTTTTTTTTGCAGTATTTGTTTATATAAATATTACAATTTCCTCATAAATATAGTTAAATTATATATATAAATATAATATAGTTAAATTAAACAGCATTGAGTTGCGGTCAAGAAAAGATTGAATTATCACAAAAGAATCTGTGTTTGTACTTATAAGGTCTAGTAGATATTTTCCGTTGTGGCGCAGAGGCTTACCTATAGGGGGTTTGTGGGTTCGATTCTCACTCGGGGGGAATGGATTTTTATGAAGCGCTACGGAAGACTTAATTATCATTTTTCTTGCTCTGGTTACGATCGAAAGTGAGGAAACCAAAAAATGTTATAATTTTAGTGTAATTAAGAGAATATAAATCCAGATAATATATAGATTATAAAATAAATATAAACTCTGCCAAGTTGCATAGACTTAGAAGAGAGATTTTTTATATAATAATATACATATGTATATTTATAACGATATGTTTATGTAATATATACATATGTATGTCGTACACAAGTATATTTACTGCAACCGTTTCCCACAACCGAGAACCGAACCTACACCTCCGAAATAAAATACATTTTATATACACTTTCAAGGTAATCGACGAAATCAAGCGCGTTCTACGTATAGTAGAAACGTCGAAAACACCTCCGCGTGCTCACGAAGTGTTGCAAGAACTAAGAGATATATCCAGTATGGCGATAGAACATTTCGATGATAAAATATCGCCGGCTTTCAGAAAGAAATTGCAAGAGGGCGTATCGCAACCTGCACCTAGGCCGCCGCAAAGTAAGGATGTGATTTGTATGTAAAAATGGGTTTAGGAAGTGATCTAGTGTTAATTAATAAATAATATATATATAATATGACTTAGAACTAAGAGCGATTTAGTGTTAAGACAGTTTTGTCTCATCTTATAGACTATATTAGACAATATTCAGGATATTTCGTGTTGCGTGGCGGAAGTTAACGCCACGTTTTGTCTGTTAGAGTGGGAAATGAAAATACGTACATATATAGGTCCAAGCTTCATCTCTTATTCCTTGACTGTGTCTTTAGCTTTTTCATACATGCTCTCCTTATAATGATGTGAGTTCTTGATAAAATTAATAAATAACCTGAATGAGGATCGAACCTTCGATTACAGTCGGATTTATTATACATATATACATACATATACATACATATACATATATATGTATGTGTAATCAAGGTTTTTTTACATAGGACATATTGATTAACGTGTGTTAGGTTTACGATTGTGTATGTGATTGGTTCTCACTTGGTGTAATGTTATTTAAATTATTTTCATATCTCTACTGTAGTACATAAAGTGCGGTGTTAAAATCTCTAATTGTGATATATGCGGTATATAGTGAATGAAACTTTTAGACTAGGATATGCGTATTATATATCTTTTGTATGCGATATTTTCAACCGAGAATCAGCTAACTCTAAACGTATTCCTGGTCAATTCGTTTGTAAGATCGAAATACTTATTGAGTAAGTACGAAATACTAATAAGTATTTCGTACTTACTCAATAAGTACTTACTCAATAGAGTAGGGTGGTGACTTTTCGGGATATTTGTTCCCCACGGAACTACAAGTTCTACCAGTACTACGCGTTTTAGGCTTCGAGAATATAGAAAAATAGCCTGGATGACAAAACATAAATATCCTCAGGGATCACAAGTGTCCAATCAGAAGCTGGATCTAGTATGGAGAAAGGCATTTGTGTTTTTTATGAGAACCTTCTTTCACAAACTCTATTGAGCGTTTGCTGGTTGCTATGTTTCTCTGTGCTCTTGCTACTGAAAGACTAACGGCATCACGTATGATTTCTAGTATTTTGTCATGGCGCCGCGAGTATTGACCACTATCCAAGAGTATGTTTAGCTGGTCCCACTGCATCTTTACAGATGTAGCAAGATTTATCGGTAGCTTTACCCCATCCTACTAAATTACTTTGATCTGAAAGAGTCATTTGGAAAGCATTTGGGTAGAATTTTAACAGTGCTGGAGACCAGTCGTGAATTAGGGTGCACCATTTTAAAGCTAAAGGGATACAAAATTCACCTGCACCTTATACTTATCGTTATCGTCTTGCCGAATAAAATATTTTATTATGTCTGTGTCTTGCACTTTCCTCTTTGATCCTAACCCTACTTTACGAAATTGTGCTGCTATCATAAATTGCTGGATTGAATGGAATTTAGCTCTGGGACACTTCTATCTCTTGGAAGTGAGGTAATAATCTCATCCTGTGAATATGTGCTTTGGCGAATCTTAGATGTTTATAGAGCTCCGATAATTTCTTTTAATCTCAACCCAAACATATTTTTATCTCTAAATAAGGTTGAGGTGTCCGCCGAATGCGCTAGCACAAGCCAAAACTTCAGCATCTTTATGACGCTTGCATTTAACTTTGCCAAGAGGGTTTTATTAAACTCATATACGAGGAAAGGCCAATTCAGACGTGATGTTAGAAAATTGTCGTAAATTCAAGCTTTCTTGACATTACTTATAGGTTGATAGTATACCTTTTCAAGATCCGTCATTAAGCTGTCGACTAGTACATCTAAAGATGGAGTTCGGTCTTTGTAATCTATTTTCTTATCGAGAAATTTAAAAGGTGCCGCCTCAGAAACTACAGCAATGCTTTCACTGCCAATTTTAAGTCCCGAATCGTATGAGGTATATTTGGGTTCCGTCTTCCCAGACATAAGCAGTGACACTTACTAGGTTTTGTCCTCATTCCCTTCGTCCCCGCACAAAACTCGTCTACTTCATCCAATAGCAGCTGCCATTGCTTTGGGTTTCTAGTCAGTATCACGATATAACGACATTAAATATTATTGGGGGATAAACAACAACCCTGAAAAAGACCTACATTTTAGCCTTTGAATGGCCGTCTTTTGAGGTAATAACGAATTTTAGTTTTGAATAGTATGACGCGATTATGTTGCTTACTGTCGTAGGAAAATTATAAAGCGAAAATCAATAGATCGTGTTGTACTGATCCAAACGCGTTTTGTAAATATATCCAACATACCTTAACTTTTCACTCACTGATACCGCGGGAATTCTTAGACAAAAAATAGTCTGTATGCCTTTCCAGTCATTTTTCCAGTGAAATTTTGGTAAAAATCAATTAAGTAGTTTCTGAGATTATCCCGAGACGGTCAGATAACATTTTTTTTTCAAATATTTCCTTATAAAAAGACACATATGCATTCGTCTTAGACTCATCATTATCTATCTTTGTTTGAATATATCTATTTACGTCTCATTTTTTATATTACCACTATTTATGTCTATATATTTATTAATTCTTAACTTTTACACCCTGATCCTTTATTTATTTTTTTGAAATTTGCTATTCATTTGCTCTTAGGTTGCTTAGCAGAGATTGCTACTTGAGCAATAAAGCCGCCTTTTGTACATATATATATATATATATATATATATATATATATATATATATATATATATATATATATATATATATATATATATATATATATATATATATATATATATATATATATATATATATATATATGTACAAAAATAAAATAAATTAATAATAACAATATAATAAATAAATTAATAAAACATTATTTTCCAGCCGTATTGACATCACTAGCAGTACGTCAAGAGTTAGTACAATTGAGGCGGCGTTCAATATTGAATGCGAAACTATCTTTATATTTGGCATCACAATATAAGAAATTCCACAAGCGTGTAAGTACTTTTATTATAATTATGAAAGTTAATTCATCTGGTTGGTATAGTTTTTGATGTGTACACTATTTTATTTTACCCCCTTCTCCCCCTATCTTTACAATAAAAAGTAGTTTACGTTATTTACTTAGTCTTAAGATCTCTCTATTTTAAATTTAATTAAATTCAGTTCATTAGTTTCTGAGTTTATTCAATACACACAAACAAACATACAAATCTTTCCCCTCCATAATACTCATATAGGCTATATATCACATAGACGTAATAGTTCAAAGAGTATATGAAAATGATTAATGTAATAAAATATAGCCGATAGCCTATAGCCTTTCACAATAAATGGACTATTTAAAACAAAAACTATTTTTCCAATTTCAAACAGTACTTCCTAAAATTAGAAGGTTCAATTAAACTGACTATCTCTCTCTCTCTCTCCCCTCCTCCCCTCCCCTCTCCCCCTTCTCTCTCTCCGTCTCCCTCCCCCTTCTCTCTCCCCGTCTCCCTCCCCCCTCTCTCTCACTCCCTCTCTCTCTATCTCTAGAGAGAGATATCTCTCTCTATCATTTTTTTATTAATATAATAATATAGAAATATCTTGTAATATTTTAAGATGTTAGGATACAAAAGGGTGGCTTGGACTCAACAGAGACTAATAAGAGATATGCAAAAGAAACACAAACAACAAGACAGTTGTATTGGTATGTATGTGTTTTTATAATAATAAATAATAGTTATTATTTAATTATTAATAGCAGCTTATATGTAATATAATGACTTATATACTATTATGTGTGTAAGGCTGTTGTGAGGCAGCGATGTGACTGCAAACATGATGTGTTGTAGGTTCGATTCCTTTCACAAAGAATAAATTACAAAATATTGAAATTTAAAATATTTCTAAATTTGTGACATTAAAATGATTATAATATTAAAAATATTTTATTACAGTTATAAAATATATCTATATATATAGGAAAAATAAAATTATATTATTTTTTTTAAAAAACCTTATTTCTATGTTTGTAAAATATTTCAACAGCTGATCTAAAGAAACGTATAGAGGAGTGTGATATAAAGTATTCAGAATTGACACACACAAATCAAGCAGTCGGGGGAAAAACTATTGCAGGTAACTTAAGTAACTAAACTAAGGTATAAATATCTTTTATATATTTTTCTTTATATGCAAGTTATTTCGTTGTTAGCGTTTCTGTAGTTGTGATATAAGGCATATAAGAATTTTGAATCCTGATGAAGTACGCATGGCTCAGTGGTGAGAAGCGCTTGCATGGTAAACAAGAGGCGCTGGTTCAAATTTTTATATGTCTTCTTTAAGTATTTTTTTCACTTTCCTCTCAAATAATAATCATGATTATATATTTAATTTTATAAATTTTATTTATAATATATAATAGATTTGTAGTACATAATAAATATCGGCCACCCATCCACTTTTCGCTTAAACTTAAAACCGCTTAACTTTCCAGCTGTACCAAGCGAGAGTACATCTACATCTCAACCCTTACGCCACTTTAGTAGTCAAATAAAGTTGGATCTCTCCGTTCTACCAATTGGTACTAGTAAGAGAAATACAAATAAAGGTAAGAAAAAACAGTTAAAATATATTTTTTTTTCATTATATATATATATATATATATATATATATATATATATATATATATATATATATATATATATATATATATATATATATATATATATATATATATATATATATATATATATATATATATATATATATATATATATATATATATATATATATATATATATATATATTTTGGAAATTATAGTTTTTTATGAATAAAATATTAATAAAAAAATAAAAAAAAATCTTTAATAGTTAAAATCTTTTACATTCTTATTAAATATCATAATAAAAAATTAATTGTATATTTTTAGAAAGTATGTTCTTATAGCTTTAATATTTTGTCTATTCATATTCTTATAGGAATATTGATTTAATGATATTTGAACCCGTAATCACTGTGCTGTAGCTTTAATATAAGATAAGGTATTATTTAAAGTTAATAAAGTAACTTTTTATATAAAGGTCTATTTATTATAATTGAAAAGCTAATTATTACAGTTGTTAGTAGTAGTATCTATGCATTTGTAATTTTTTTGAAAAAAAAAAAGTTAATAAACATTATTTCTCCTTTTGTTATACATTTTCTATTTCGCAGTTCTACCAAATATAAAACCGAGAAAATCATTAATTAAATTACCGAGTACATCAGACGAGGATCCGGATTCGAATCCGGGACCCTCATCGAACACAATAATAAAAACTATAAGCACTCTGGCCAAAATACGAGGAATTACAAACGAATTGAAAAGCTTAAACAATTTGTCTAAGAACTTAAAACGTCCTATCGAAGATGAAGAAACACCTACAAAGAAACTTAAAAAAGATTAAATAAATGTTTGATAATAATTAATGTTTTATTTTATTTTTAATTTTTTTTTATTTGGCTGTATGTGTTTAGGTCTTTGTGTATAATATGGTATTAAGTTTATGAAAAGTAGTATTGAAGCGATATATGACAGTTAGATGTAATAAAAATTATTATATTAATTTAAATAATGATCTTGACATTTTTAGAGAGATAGTGATTTAATTTAAAATTTCTGCTATATATTGGCTAAGTAGGTCATTTCTAAATTGTTTGATTTGATTATCTTCTATAAAAAAAAAATACTTTTTGAGTTAGGTCATTTTCATTTTACATCTTTGATCTTTGTTATAAACACACAACTAACATATATAGTGGAAGTTAAATTAATTACACTTAAAGGTTTTTTCATTATTTGAAAAAACTCAAACAAATAGGATATAGCATTACTTATTAAAAATATTATTTTTTTTTTTTGTTTATATTATTGTGTACTTCGGTATTTATGCTTTTTATATTCCACATTTTTCAGCTTTCCAATATCTTTCAATTAAAACTTGTATATATACCAGATTGATAGTTACAAAGCGAGAGAGATAATCGGGTTTTCACTATTAAATATGACTTAAAAATTATGTCAAAAAAACAATAAAGTAATATTGAAATAAAAAATATATATTTATATAAATTTAACAATATTTTATTTTATTTGTTAATAACAATATTACAATTTGTTTAATTTTTACATGTATTCTATACTTAGTCTCTTCTTTTATGTATATCTTTACAAGATTACACTCTAAATATACAAATAAGATATATATAGTACTATAGTTTTATTTTTATAATTCAGTGTAATTTATATATAGATGTTATATTCTAGAATTGTTTCATAAAATGTAATTAAAAATGTATATAATATTATTATATATAAATTATGAGTAATAATTTTATAATTTGTTTTTTGTTGCCATTACACCGATATTACTATCATACTTGAAGAAAAAAATGTAGTATTTAATGTGTAAAAAACTATATTTGTTTGCTTTTTTTATTGAAAACAAGCCGATTATTATATTGTGGAATAAAAATATATAATGTTTTAATCTCAAACTGAGTGTATCAGTTTATTTCAAAACACATAAAATATTTTGAAGAATCTTAATTTTAGACGTTTAGTCTGTATTTTTAAACCAAAATGGCGGCAGTAATGTATGTGATTTGTTACTAAGTTCTGTCATTTTAGTTGTAGAAAATAGATTTAGTTTTAATTTAAAATGCTATTATTTAATTATTTCAGTAGTATTAGTTATTGAAATAATAAAGGAGAATATTGTTTTATTTCACCTTCGTAGCTAAGTAGCTTTAGTTCTGTAACGTTTTTGAACTATATTATGTAAATAATATATATTTTTTTATTTTAAATTTAAAGATGTTTCAAAAAAACGGTATTAATTAGTTTAAAATATTGTTAATATCATATTATTTTAGTGTGAAAAATCCGCCTACTTTATATTATGAAGGATTTAAACAATATATGTAGTGGTAAATATAATTTTATAAACGTTTCTATTTACGTAATAATTTTTAAGAATTAATTATAATGAAACGTGTATAAAATGATCTTTTTTGTAGAATGGAGGATTACACTGCCCGTTTACTATATTTTAGTTTAAAAAAGTCTTGTTCTGTACTAAGTTTAAGTAAATAATAAGATCATTGATTAAATATTTCTAAACTGTACTTTTTTATTATTTATTGAACTCGATAGTATTACAAGTTAAGATAATATACATATGTTTCTTTAGTTTTACTTGACTTATGACACAAAACAATATATACAGAGAATTAACAACAAAAAATATTGTGACATATAATCAATTGCAAATTATTCGCAATTTCCATTATATTTTAATTAATTGATTTTTTTTAACTTCACGCTTTATCACGCATGTTGCAGGATAGGCAGAGGGAACTGCAGGAACCACACGAACCTAGTGTTAAGACACTCCGTTGCTTAGTTCCTGCTTTCTCCGTCCCCACTTTCCGCCTTTTTTGACGCATTGCGTGTTGAGTGGCGGAACTCAACGCCGCGCTTTGCCTTTGGTTTTTTTTTCTTGTTAAATAAGTCAAAGTGGCGGAGAGATAAGCTGGAGTATATTGTCACTAGTTTATAACTACGTATATATCGAGCAGTATTAGAAAATATGTGAAACTAAACATACACTACCGGTCAAAAGTTTGAGACCACTAATAAAAATGTTTGTTATCAGTAAATTTTTTAGAAAATATTGGTGATAAATAGTAATCTGCACACCTGCATATTCTATTGTTTATAAAGATTGCCTAAAAGCTTATTTTTTTGTATTGTATAAAAGTCAAGAAAAGGGCAATAAACAGGCATTGTATCCAAACATCAATGTTGTTAATTTATTTTAACCTTGCATCTTTGCATCATCGTCTGGTTATTTCGAATATCCATGCAGTTAGTCTGATTTTGGGGTTCCTACAGTCAAGACAGCTCTAAAATGGGAAAAGTTTCGGAAATTAGTATTGAAACGCGAGCTGCCATCGTTGTTCTCCACGACGAAGGCAAATCTGAACGTCAGATAGCGAGTCAACTCAAGTTATCGAAGACTTGTGTTCATCGCACTATTGTGCGCTACAAGCAAGCCGGCAGTAATCAAGATCGTCCGCGCTCTGGAAGACCGAAGGCTACGACTTCTAGTGAAGATAAATTTATTGTGGTGACCAGCAAGCGAAATAGACGTCTGACAGCCCCAGAAATTCGTGATGAAGTCAAATCACGGGAAAAACCAGTATCGGTGTCTACAGTGCAAAGACGATTGCGAGACGCTAAGTTGTTTGGACGCGTTGCTGTGTGAAAACCTCTGTTAAAACTGCAGAATAAAAAGAAACGGATGCAATGGGCCCTAACCCATCGAGACTGGACCGAAGAAGACTTCAGAAAAGTTCTTTGGAGTGACGAATCGAAATTTGAAGTGTTCGGGTCAAAAAGGAGAATTTTCGTCCGACGCTCCGCCGAAGAAAAGAAGATGCCGCAGTGTGTAGTGCCGACTGTCAAGCATGGTGGCGGGTCAGTCATGGTCTGGGATTGTTTCTCTGGCTACGGGATTGGAAACCTAGTCCAAATTAAAGGCATCATGAAAAAGGAGCAATATAAGGAAATTTTGGAGAAAACCGCCATTCCCTCCGGACTAAAGTTAATCGGCCGAGGATTTGTCTTCCAGCAAGATAATGATCCGAAACATAATTCGAAATTATGTAGAGGCTATTTATACAAAAAACAGTCGGAAAAAGTATTAGAAAACATGACCTGGCCTCCTCATAGCCCCGATCTTAATCCCATCGAAGTTTTGTGGGAAAAGCTGGATCGAAACGTTCGGAAACAGTGTCCAACTTCACAGCAGGCCATGTGGAATGCATTGGAGGAAAGCTGGAATAATATCTCGCAAGAAACTATAGATAAACTAATTGCTCGCATGCCAAGATTGGTAAAGGAAGTAATAAAAAGGAAAGGAGGATATTTCGACGAAAAATCTGTTTAAACTCACTTGTGTGCATTTTTTAAAAACAATAGTAATCTTCGAGACCTTCTTTTTTCTAGTTTTAAATCTAATGTGTAATATGAAAATAAATCCAGTTTTCCATAAAGTTTTGAATATCTTGAGTTTTATTTGTTTTGTCTTTTTTATAGTGGTCTCAAACTTTTGACCGGTAGTGTAAGTTTTATTTGAAATTCAATAGATGGCGCTGGTCAGACGTGGTAATACGTTGAATCACGCTGGCAAAAAGTTTT
This sequence comes from Dione vanillae, assembly GCA_037178615.1. Lineage (NCBI taxonomy): Eukaryota > Metazoa > Arthropoda > Insecta > Lepidoptera > Nymphalidae > Dione > Dione vanillae. The sequence goes on along the minus strand of JAZFAU010000299.1, from coordinate 1,248,086 downwards.
GACGTCGACTCCCTATTCTAGTAACCACGTTATCGTTTCTTGGTCTTATGACCGTAAATTCCATGCCCAATTAAGGAAATAATTATATTTTAATTATTTTTTTTTGTCTGTGTTGATTAAAGAGAAGAAAATCGCGATAAATAATGTAATAACTATACCAAGTTCACACAATATTCATTCTATTTTGTTTGTATTTTGGTATACCCGAGCGTCCCAAAAATCATTTTAAAATATTGGTCCCGCGGTGCGGCAACTTTCGGATATTGAGATCGCCGGGACATAGTAATCGCCAGGAAACGATTTCTATGTCCAGGGAAATGTTACTCCAGATCAAAACTTAGAATATCTTGTCAGCGTTGTTTAGGGTATGACCACATCTGAACAGCGCCATCTATTGAGTTTAAAATACTGTTCGATAGATACGTAGATAAAACCTGAGTGACAAGACATATGCTCAACTCTCTGCCTTTATGTCACATTTAACAAGAAATGATAACTGTCGTGGCGCAGGGGCGTAGCGTCTGCCTGTAAACAATTGAGTGTGAGTTCGATTCCCACTAGGAGAAAATGGATATAAAAATAACACTGTCAAATTATAGGGTTTCTTGGTCCCAAATGGAATCTGCAATTTTCTATAACTAAAAGTTTCTTCTAATTTATATCTATTCTTATTTTTTTAAATTAATTCACTATACGAAAACAGACTCACGAAAAGCTTAAGGCTTTTGTTAAGGTGCCTGTGTAAACCTGTGCCCTTAAACCTGTGCCTAGCTGATAGGGAAAACTGTGTAGTTTTCGCGTGTGCTCTATCCCTTACGGGGTAGTCAGAGAAAACGGAGCGCCAAACGCTACGGTCTCTGCATCTACCTCTTTCGCCTCGTCCACTGACATTAGCCTCTTCATACATACTCTCCTGGGGATCTTCATGCTTTTACACTATAAATAATTCTGTTATAATTAACTTTTTTATTTAAAAGCTCCCTTGCTGAGAAATACAATGAAATTAGTAAAAAAAAACAAATTTTCTGCATTAATTTTATTTTATTTAATTAAATTTTATTTCTATATCTTATTCCATAATAATAATAATTATTAGCACCACTTTTTCACAGTTATTTATGTATTAATTAATAAATAATAGTAAAAAATAAATAAATTGAACAATTATTGTATTTTGTACATAAATTGAAGGAAATTAGTTACATTTTTCATTATTGCACGCGGCCCAAATTTGGTTTACAATTTTTTATACAGCCAAAAGTTATTGCACAATCGTTTGAGTTACATGAAAATAATATCTTAGGCCTAGTACATACATAAATAGGTAAATTATTAGGAAGACTTAAAAAAATACATTGTTTTAAAACAATATAAATTAAGTAAGTAAATCACAAATAAAATAAAAAAAAATACTTTTTCTTTTTATGATTTTTAAAGTGTTAGTACCTAAGTGTTAGTAAGTACTCAGTGTAAACTGAGTATGTAAAAAATATTTAAAATTACAGCCGGATTTGAACCCGCTCCTCATGGATTAATATTAAGCTTACAAGTATCTTAATTAAATAATTTCTGTAGATATATAACTCGTTTATACGGCAGCATACTTTTCTCTTGACTTTTATATATAAATATTATGTTAAACTAACATAGTCTTTATGACAGTAATATAAATGTAAATAGCACTTATTAAATAATTATGAGTGATTCTAAATTAAAATATTTACGTATAAATTAAGTTCTGCAACTTTAAATGGTTTTAAACGTAAAAATTATTAAGCAAATTGCTTTTACGTAACGTAAAAATAAGAGTAAATTTGTAGTTATTCAACTGCCTGTTAGTTTTAAATAGCCTCTTAATAGCATATCTGTATATAATCTATCACATTGCCATTTTTTATTAATTTAAGAGAGATTTCTGCCTGCATGGCAGACGAGTGTCACAAAATTTAGGCGGAAAGCAAATAAAAGCATATTTTGACACTAACTTCTATTCTGGCACTTTGCTATATGCAGGATAGAGAGTGAAGCTTATAAAAACGTGTTAAGTTTTTTTTTTATAGTTGTAATGGAACAGGCGTTTGTCTCCCATCTCACCTGATGGAAAGTGTAGATGAAGACGAAGGTGGTACACGCCCGTCCAGAAGAAACCTGTTCACTCTACTCATATGATTAGAGTGAATAGGGCAAGGGGAAAAAGGTCAGGGTAAAATACCATATAGCACAAATACCCAGACTAATCCCCCCTTATGGGCATCCGGAACTCTCACTCACCTGACGAAACACAGCAGCATAAAAATGCTGCTGACGATATTCTGTGAGAGCGTGGTAATTACCCGGTTCGAACCAGGCTCTCTATGAGCTACTGTTGTCATTGTAGCTTGGCTCTACCACAAAAAAAGTTTTCACGCATCTCTCATATTTAGTAGGTTTATCAGTGAAAAGACAAGTTGATATATTTATTTTATCCATTTAGACAAAACAAATTATACTTACATTAACGCGACGGGTTGTAGGTTCGATTCCCAGTCGGGGAAGATGGATTTTTTCATTTCCATTTTCTTCACTCTAGCAACTAGGCAAAGCACGGCGATGAGTTCCGCCACTCTACACGCAAACTCGACTCGAAAAGACAGTGCGCGGGAAACGTAGTGTCTTAACACAAATTTCGACGGTTCCCACAGTTCCCTCTGCGTACCCTGCTATGTGATAAAGCGTGAAGATAATGAAAAAAAAATTAGAGTACATCCTGATTCCAGGCAAAAAGGGTGTAACAACGCTCTTATTCATACTCGTATCACTCTTGGCGCAGTGGCTGTCAAAACTCTTAGCAGAGAAGTGATCATCTATTCTAATCTAGTGGGGCAGGTATGGTATAGCACTATTATCGCCGTATATCAACGTCACGATGACAAAAGTGTTATATGTACATAATGACATTACGAATATGTTTGCTTAAATTGTCGACTAAAGCGTTAAGTTAGCTTTCTAATTTCTTTTGGCGGGATAAGATGTGTATGTATATATATTGTTACATATGTCATGACAGACCATTTTACTGCTTGAACGGTTAGAAGTTACTCAAATATTTTTTTATAAATTAACATTGGTTATTTATTTTCTTGGACAAGTGAAGTAAATAGAAGTTAGTGTTCTAGAATGACTCGAACTAGGGAAAGATGGGACGTTACTATTAGGACGAGATGGTAGGTTCAAATACAGATATAAATATTATTTGTTGTTATTTATAACAAAACATAACTTGTAGAGTTTGATGTTAAAAATTTTAACTCAATCTATTAATCATAAAATTTTCCAAAAAAATAATCATAAAATTAATAATTTTGATAAAAATTAATCATGATTTTGATTCAGAGTGCTTTTATATAGGTTTCTGCCTACTTCACTATATATAGCCTAGAAATAAAGCCACATAAAGCCTCAATCCTTAAGTGCAGTTGAAAAAATTACGAAGAAAACTAAATGCAGTACTAGCAACACGCATTTACTAGCTGTGGAATATAACCGACGGTAAATAAATAAACCTAATTTGTTGAATTCATTGTGTTCTTTATAACTTTGTTTTTATGATAAGTGTAATTTTTTTTTTTTAAATAAATAACTTATCCTGTTGTGTTTCATTTGTACCTACTTTACCTATTTCTACAATTACATACTATCTTTTTCGTTATATATTATATACTATGTTGAATTAGAAAATATAACTTAAAATATAATATTATTTCAGTATCTTATTAAACATGTATGAAATTCGTGAGTGAATTAGATGTAATCAAAATATCTACAGCTAGTTAAAATATAAAATCACTATAACATTGTTATGAATTTATAAATATAGAGATTTAAAAAATCCTACACAAAAATCTTAAATTAATGTAAAATTTGAATTTTTTTTTTAAATTAAAAAAAAATACAAATATAAAGAGTGTGAACAAAATTATATATCACTACATCGGATATATATCTATATATGTATATATTTACATACATATTTACTGTAACTCATAGCTTATATCCGCATGATAGCCGGAAGGGCCAGCGGAGTACTTAACCTGTTGCATCCTTCCATCCGGCAGTAATACGTGGTATTGACCTTTAGTCCTGTCCCCAGATTTCGCTTCACGATGTCCATAGTAATTTCCACTTTCTGGATCGTGCACTCTATAGCCAAATTCGTATTTTGCTGCGTAGTGTAGCTGAAAATTGAAAGATAATTAATTTAGATATAAAAAGGAACGGCGTTAAGTTCCGCAACCATAAGCTCGCATAACCAAAGTAAGACACTACGTTCCTTAAGTGCTTTCACCAAAGATTTCATTCTGCCCTTTTTTGTCGTTTTTTCGTCTTTTATTTAAAAAATCCCTATCACTTTCTTTTTGGGGTATAATAATAATAATAAGAGGTAATAAATTAACCATTTGAAAATAATTTGCTACGATTTTTGATATCAAAATTGTCAATTTTGTCATACATTTGAAAATATACATTCCGGGATTTGAACTTTGGTCTGCTTCAAAATCTGAGTGATAAAATCATAACTGTAACATATGGCTTAATACGTCATTAGTATTTTTAATTACTAGAATGTGTGATGCGAGGCATGTGCGTTGCCATAGCAACGTATATGTCATTTTATACAAAAGTGTATAATAAATATTTTCCATTTCCATTTTCTTCTCTCTTAAAACTAGGCAAAGCGCGGCGTTGAGTTCCGCCACAGTTTGCGCGCCAGCACGCAATGCTTCTAAAAAAGGCGGAAAGTGAGGTCAGAGAAAGCAAGGACTAACCAATGGTGTCTTAACACTAGGTTCCTATGGTTCCTGCAGACGCACTAGTATAATAAACATACAAATATGTAATGTTACATATAGTGCTAAGAATCTCTTTTTCGTCTTAGATGAAGAACGAAAAGTATTTTAAAATTGATTTTGATAAGTGTCCAGTTGCATTTAGTAAGGAAGCCCTAACTTTAATTTTCGAAATTTCTATGAGAACATAATAAAACAAAGTCAGAGACTAGATATACATACACACACATACACACATATATATATATATATATATATATATATATATATATATATATATATATATATATATATATATATATATATATATATATATATATATATATATATATATATATATATATATATATATATATATATATATATATATATATATATATATATATATATATATATCATGATGACACCAATTAGATAATAACATTAGGTAACTTATCTTCAATAGACTTTCTTTAATTCTAGATTCAATCTGTGCTTTAGAAAGTTATTTTACTCACGATTTTCAATTTATAAAGCTTCAATCTATACTTATATTGTTTAATAAACAAAAGTAAAGACGTTTTATTTATTTATGCCATATTTATGAAATAGTCGTTTGTTTTATTTATTTATTTCCACTTTATTGTACATAATTTTAGTATTTATATAAAGAAAGAAAAATAAATAAAATAAAAACAAAAATGTTGTACAAAAGCTTTTGGGTTCTTTTAGACAACATTTGGGTGTTTTCAGACGTTTGGGTTATTATAAAACATTTAATATTTATCTCTATTCCGATAAAATAGTTAATAAAAATCTGTATAACTCGTGTATAATCTGTATCGTTATAATCTTCACTTATTTAATAAAGTCGGTTAATATGAGGAGTCAGAGACGCTTTTTTAAACTTTTATTTTACCTATTTATAATCATTTAATACACAACGATATATGAAAAAGAAATAACCAGTATTTTATTTTTCCCATTTCCTTTCCTTTTTACTTAAATCAAAAAATATTCATACAAATTATGAAATGAAGTATCGACACACTATTATTGTTATGCGAAATTATAATTGCTTTCGAAAGTGTAGAACGAAATGGCTATCAAATTTCAAAACAATAATATATAGCTATATATAATAAAATGTCTTGCTCCATATTGTTGTTACTAGTGTAAACTATTATTTAAACTTTATACTGTACATAGCATATAACAGGGTAGACACAGAGAATTTAGAGAAAAAAGAGAGCGCATCGTGTTAAAGAGAGTTTCGAGGTAGTCTCATTCTCCGCTTCCCATTTATTCAGATACTAAATTACGTGTTTAATTGCGAAACTCAACGCCGCGTTTTATTAGGACCGATTTGAGGACCGTCGTGGCGCAGCATCGTCTGCCTGTAAACGCGACAGTTTGTGGGTTCGATTCCCACTCGTGGAATATGGATTTTTCTATTTCCATTTTCTTCGCTCTGGAAACTAGGTAAAACGTGGCGTTGAGTTCCGCCACTCAACACGCAATGCCTCGAAAAAAGTGGGAAGTGGGGACGGAGAATGCGGGGAGTAAGCAACGGAGAGTCTTAATAGGTTCGTATGGTTCCTGCAGATCCCTCTGCCTACACTGCCATTGTATTGTTATACTCATTTGTACTCACATTTGCCATATTTATTCAGTTTGTTTAAAATATTTTTTATACGTTCATTATTAAACAAGTAATAATCTCCATACTTAATTAATGTAATAACCTATTCTATAAAATAATATACAATATCACATAACAACTGACATCTTTATTAATAAAAAATAATTTAAAATAAAACAAAAATAAATATTATTAAATAAAATAAATAACTTAATAAAACAAATAAATATTAAATATTAAGCTTTTGTAATTTAAACAAATTGTTTCTAACATGTTTTAAAGGATACCTTTTTCTGTACTTTCTAGGATAATGTAGTTTTTTGGGTTTATTATTCGGTTTAGTCAATTGATACACATCTAAATGTTCATTGTTTAAATTGTGATGTCCCACTAACTCTTTTAGTTGAGATTGAGTCAACATGTATACAGGTTCAAGATTTTCAAAGCGTAAAGTACTGACAGTGGATTCAATTTTTTGGGGAAAGTAACTTTGGGGAGCGCTGAATAAATATGGGGAACCATGAAAAGGTACACCGTAAGAAGTAGATGGGGGAGTTCCGTATATACTTGACAAAGGAACCCGTCGGAAATTACGCAATTTGTTCGAAAAACTGCCTTTAGATTCAATTTGGAAGTCAGATGGACTGAAATCTTGTTTTTTCGATTCAAAATCATATTCGGGTGATGAAAAATCATCATAATAATCATCATCGTAAGATGATTGTAATTTATGATTAGATTTTTTATAATCATAATCATAATCATTGTAGGACGCTTCGCCTATTGGAAAGCTGGGTGAATAAACTTCTAAACTATCACGTTTCTTATGGAACGGATTTACCCGTATAAGGGCTTCGGATGTGGGAGTGTCAGAGTTGTTAGACTTTTTATCTGGCAAAAGAAAAGGCTCAGTTTCTAATTTAGATCGCTTAGTGCGAATAATACTTACATTGTCATCATAAGCTGAAGTTTCAGTACCATCTTCCAGTAAATGCTGGAGACCTGTTGCTTGAGCATTGTTATGAAGATATCTCTCACTTTTATCACCTTCTTGATATCCATAGTGTAAATATGGTCCCTCTTTGGTTATCATCTGATTTGGTACTTCTACTTTGTAATAATTATTACTTTTCGATGTTGCTGTTTCTATTTTAGGTGCTGCTGTAGATTGTGGGACATAATTCTTGTTAGGATCCTCTACATCATCAACTTCTTCTGTTATCGGTGTGTGATCTTTAATAACAGGAATGAATCCACTCTCGTGAGTAGACTGTGTATTTTGAAATTTGGTTGGATTTTTTAGATAAATATAAAAATCTGATGGCACTTTCTTATCGATGTCTTCACTAGTATCAGAATTTATTAAAGCAGTAAATCCTGTTAGCTGTTGCTCGGGATTTTTAGCAAGTAATGAGTTAAGTGCTTCAATTTCTTGCACAGATGTAAATTTCTGATCTAATTGGCTTGGGTATGAAGTTTTAGCATCACTTGATACAAATTTGGTATATATCTTATTTGGATCTTCAATTGAGAGAGAACCTACATCTGAGTTAGTCTTAATATCAATACCGTGATCGTAAGAAGGCACAGGCGACACATATACTGTTTGATATCTTTGAGGTTCCAATTGTTGGCTGTAGTCAGCAGATCCATAAGACCTATGATTTCTGTTTTTTGTATCTTTTAAAACATCACCTTTTGATGCCTGTACTGGGTCAATTCTTTGAGAACCTCGTCTCGGTAACTCTTTTCTTTGGCTTGTCACTCGTTTTGCTGGCCTTTCAGTTTGACTGCCAGTATTACTTTGACCTCTCTTGATTTGTCCTCTTTGCCTTGTCCGAGTTGGCCTGGGTGACGAACTTACAGGAATATCCTTCAACATAGCTTGCTGCTGTTCGACTTCCAACTGATGATTTTCTTGCAATTCATGATAAGCTTTCATATAGCTATCAATTATTTGAGGGCCTTGGTTCCACCTTTGTAATTGGGCTTTATGCTGTCTAATTCTTTCAGCATTGAACATCGCTTGTTGATTACTTGCATGAAGCCTTGCATTTTGTTTAGAATTGCCGGCCAAAGGATTACCGTATGGTAGTATTCCTGGACTATTGGACACTCGTATTCTGTCATCAGTCCTTCCTTGTTCGTTGATCACTTCATATACAGGTGCGTTAGCTTCATTTGATGAAACGAATTGAAGCGATATGAGTATTATAATACTTGATTGTAAGTAGTTTGGCTGCATTTTGTCTGAAAACAAAACAATTAAATATAACTATCAATTTTTCCACCAAAAATATACTGTATAATAATTCATATATTGCTGTTATTAAAGCAAAATATATTTGTATTAATAAATAAATTGTAAGTAATATAGTTGAATTAAAGACGAAATTATCTAAATCCTAAAACAAAATTTTCTTAAAAGTCAACTTAAATAAAATAATGTAAAAATCAAGAACAATTAATTTAAAAGAAAATATGACTAACTTCTAATCATTATCATTTGTCTACACGTAGTACCTAACCTAACACAGACTATAAAAAAGAAAAAGTACAGACGTGACAAAATGAAACAATACTAGCTTGCCCCCAAAAACAAAATTATATAATAGTTACGTATGAATGCACTTAATGAATACTGGTTACAATGCGCACATAATCATGTGAAATGAGACACGAGTAACTCCTTTGGGGTTTACGCTATTTTGTTAGATTTTATAACAATTGTCTCATGCTTTTTGAATGATTAAGTTCGTTTGTATGTTTTATTGCTTTAAATTCCATTGCAGTTGATAAGTTTAAATATGACCGACGGTGGTGGGTCGATTCCGATTTGGGGGAATAAATTGTTTTCATTCATTTTTGGTAACAAGACTAGACGTTAAACGCTAGACTAAGACGGCGTTGAGTTACGCTCTAGTTTTAAGACTGTACATTCTTTAAACAAGAGCGGAAACAAAAGGTACAGGTTGATTAGCAAATACAATATCTAAGAGATCGACATATTTCTTTTTTATAGATATGACTGACTGAATGACTGAATATCTGTATATTTTGTTCATAGAACCAGATATAACACAATAGTGACCTCTCGATCTATATGTGTTTAATATAAAAATTTCAATTACAAGTACAAATCATAGATAGACATAACTCATTCTTTTATAACAAATACCTCAAAATATATTTTGCTTCCACACCTGACCTCTCGACCATAAAGATCAGATCATTTCACGTAATCCACTTAAATAAAAAGGAGGTCAAACTAACTATAAATTTTGTGAGTTCAAAATACTTTCTCTAAACGAATGTGTTAAATTATTAAGATCGAGGCAAGAGAACATTAGTGAGTACATTATGTAAATTATAGGTGTACTACTAATTAAAGTATGTAAATGCTGCTTGTAAATTGTTACACAATATAATTTGACGTAGGTCGTGAGTTCAAAGCTGTTTGTGTTTTTTTAAGGATTTCGTATGTTATAAGATAGAATGGAAACCTTGTATGATTATTTGGTTTTATGACTGTATGTATATCAAGAGTTAAAACTTTTGTTTGGGGACACGTGGATATTGATATGAAATATTCAAGTCGAGATTTTCATGGAATTAAGAAAAGGGCAAATTTAAGAATAAGAGAAAAATATATGCTTCGTTTGTGTAATATATTTTCATAATAAAGCCGCCATGGCGCAGCGACACAGCGTCTTGCTGTATATGTAACGATTTTGGGTTCGTATCATTTACTTTGACAAATGCCAAATTCATTTTATTTTCCTCATTATGTTAAAAAGTAAAGTTAAAGCAAATAATAGTCTATATCAGACCTCTCTGCCTACAACCGCTCTGAATGTAAGAGATTTTTATGTGGTGTGTAAAAAGTCAAAGCGTAACTTGACTGTTACTACATAAAAAATCTAGGGACGCCTACATTCATATATGTAAAGCTAAGATAAAACTGAAGAAAATATATATATATATATATATATATATATATATATATATATATATATATATATATATATATATATATATATATATATATATATATATATAATATATATATATATATATATATATATATATATATATATATATATATATATATATATATATATATATATATATATATATATATATATATATATATATATATATATATATATATATATATATATATATATATATATATATATATATATATATATATATATATATATATATATATATATATATATATATATATATATATATATATATATATATATATATATATATATATATATATATATATATATATATATATATATATAACCAAATGCAATGTTATAAGACTAAATAAATTAACTTAAAAAATAAAGTTTTCTATTATAATGTGTAATATTAAATTGTATGAAAAAAAAATTATATTGAATTAATAATTTGATCTAAAGCTCAAAAAGCTCTGAATTCAATTCGAGTTTCAAACATTTATATCAACTTTTAAAAAGAAAGTGAAACGATCATAGTACATTTATTACCAAATATATTATGTACGCAGGTATAATATATACAGTACCCATATATGTATGTAACTTGTGACTACAAAGTAACTATTAGCTTAAACACAAAATAATTATATAATAAAAATCATCAAACGCATATCCGTACATTGACTCCACTTTCACTACAAGTTTGCATGTCCGCTCGTCTTTTAGATAGAGACATTGAATTAAGCGATTTCCGGAGGCAAAACCGGCCAAAGAACTTCTACACTAAGGAGGCTTGCTTTTTTCGCTTAAACCACTTTCGATAATGAGGATACTAATTACACATATATATATATATATATATATATATATATATATATATATATATATATATATATATATATATACATACATACATATATATATATATATATATATATATATATATATATATATATATATATATATATATATATATATATATATATACATACATACATATATACATATATACTTTAATAGTATGACGACGATTTTTCTTTTCTTAGACAAACTTTAGATTCAGCAATGTCACAAATATGATATATCACAAAATGATTATTTCTATAATAATAAATATAATACATATAGTATATTACTAGTACATCACTAAAGGCAACAAAATTTGCTGCTTTAAATATATAGTATATGTATATATTAAAAAAATTACAATATTTTTATCAATTAAGCAGATTAAAAAATCTTAATGAAACCGTGTCGAAATCGTCATATTTATAATAAACACGATATCTGGGCTAAATAGTTTACATTGAAGTCAATGCCAGTCCCATTCCGGCCACGCCCTGTTACAAGTCACATAATGAGAATGCAATATAAATAGATTTATACGTAGGTGGTAACCGGTTCAAATTAATTTGGTAAAAACAACTACATTGTCAATAAGTGAAAGCATTTTTAATGAATTCTTTGTGGCGTAATTAAAAAATAAGTAAAATAATCTCTATAAATGGAGGTGGTAATAAATGTATATATAAAATTGAAATAACCTTACATTCCAATACATTAATTACAGTAGGCCAAATATTTCTATATATGTACATATTGCGTCTGAATTTATAACATAAAACTATTTTTAGTATAAAAATTTCCCCACAGTAAAAGTTGAAGGATATCTATAAATATGTTTTAAATAAAATTTTACGCTTATTATGAAAAAAAAGCTTAGTGAAAATTATATATATTTTATGCATACACATAGTGGGTTACATTGCAATATAGCCTATAGCCCTCGATAAATAGATAGCTTTTTAGCCTATTTAGTTACTGAGATTATTGCTTATCAACAAACAAATACTATAGCTTTCATACTATATTATAAATTATATGTTATAATAACATATTATATGTTATAACAACATATAAGTTATAATATAGCATGTTTAATAAAGAGTTGATCTCAATCAATCAGAACAAAGGCATAATACAACATTAAGGACACAAAAAAGACTCACGAGAACAAATTTTATCTATCTATTGTTGATTAAGTCACGGCATTGCGATTTTGGGTTCCGTTTGATGATAATTAAACGTTGACTGTAGACTTTAGCTTACCTTATTGAGCTTTTATTAAGTTTATTATTAAATTAAGCTTTTCTTATTATTTTTTTTATTGATTTATTTATGTTCTATACAAGTAATTAGTTTAAAGGTTTATCCCTAGTAGTCAAAGAGTCTTTTGCCTCATCCATTATCATCAACCTTTTTATATTTTTAACATATTTATACCATCATAATGACCGTCGTGGATCAGCGTCTGCTTTAAACGCAATGGTTTGTGGTTCGATTTCCACTTGAGAACGATGGATTATTTAATTTACATTTTCGACAATTAGGCAAGCGTCGTATTATATTCTGCCACCCTCCACTATGCCTCGAAAGGCGGAAAGCGGGGAATGGAGTGTCTTAACACTAGGTTCCCACGGTTCCCTTTGTCTACCCTATGTGCAGGCATAGGAAACCTTGCAAACTAAAAAAAAAATAACGACATAGAGTTCATTAAGCATTGTATTTTGGGGCATTGCGGACGGTAACTCTACTATACACAGGATTAAGCGTGAATATTTACAGAGGTTCTTAATACACCTGTTTTTAATCATAAATATATTAAATTAATGTATGTTGAACCAGTGTCTGCTAGAAACCATCCAATTTATTAAAAATTATTTGAGTTTACGTTGATTCTGTAATGCTAATAGTACTGAAATGATTTTGAAGGCCAAGTCGACGGTCAAATCGATATATTGACTTAAGTATGAAAAGCATGCATTGAAGACGATAATTATTTTATGAATTCATTCTTTAAACAAACAATTATACTTTATTTTATTTGTTATTAACTAAAAAATAAAATCGAAATATATAAACGAAAAATTAAAAAGTAACAAGTCTATTTTCTTGAAATATTTTAATCTATGCCCAATACATATTTGACCATTACCTTTAAAAAAACATAATTTTACATATTACTATATGTTTATAAATAACTATATATGTTACAAAATGTGAAAATGAATGAGCCAATTTGCATGATACTTATACACTGTAATTTTAATTTTTTTTCCCATATACATGAAGTAAAACATTGTGTATACGAGTACGTGTGAATAAGGTTTCGGTGACCAAGTAAACAAAAGTCGTTGTAGACTATTGTGACCATGTAGTGGACACTTTCAAACGTAATGCAATTACAAGATTGCTTTCTACGATTGTCGATTTGGGTTTCTGGCTAGTTTAAGTTATTAAGATTCAGTTGTTATTTTATTTTTTTAATTCCTTGTTATTTATATGATTTTATATATATTTTTTATGTCGCATTTCGTGCGAAGTTCACCTCGCTTCGTTCATTTAATCGGCCTTATTCATAAAAAGTTATAGCACGCTTAAAGACTCGATATAGTACAGTTGTCAAAAAACGTTATTCATAACAGCATTTTAGTGCCAATCAGTTCTATACACCTATCATAAAGTTATAGAGCCGAGAACCCTACTATAAGAGTGTTTTAACGTCCAAAGATGGCCGATTCATATAACAGCTGATTATAGCTCATACTAATATGAGCATAGATATGACATCGTCGAGTCACTTGTCATCAAGAGTGTCAATTTCAATTTCGTAAACAAAACAATATAACAATTGACATTTTGTTCGATATTTATTAACTATATTTAGTTATTAACAAGTTTATTAATAATAAATTCTACATAAGAAGGGGCACAGAACATAGGTAATACTTGTCCACGTCTAAATAATTTTCAATTCTTTGTTTTTTTACTTTTTTTGACTTTATTTTTTAAAAATTAAGTAAGTTTATAAACTAAAATAAAATAAACATTCGTGTTTTTGTGATAACAACGACGTAAATCAAGTCGGTATATGTCAAGCCAGATTCAATAATATATTTTTGTACGTAATATTATCTGTGGTCATACTATGTCAATGCGTTTGTCACTTATCATCTGTGGATTTACTGGTATTTTCGGCAACAAGTCGACCGACTTCAGTATAGTGGCAACATTGTAAACGTATAAATCAAATTATTGACACTTTAGTTATAGAAAGCTTATAGAGCGTTTATGAATACAAACATTTATCGAACGTTCTATAAGCCTAAAGAGCGTGTTAACTAAAATATGCTTAAAACGTTCTATAAGACTTTTTTATGAATAAGGCCGAATATCTTTAGGGCAGCCATTGAGATAGGGTTATGAAATTTACTAAAAAACAAAAAATATATGAAAAAAACATTTTTAGGTTATATAGCTATTTATATAGTAAAAATCTAAATAGCCGTATGATAAATAAATTTTTAAGTAGTTAGTGAATTAGTAAAAATCTATTACAATCTGATATGTTTAGTTAATTTCATAAAAATGGTTGTGTACTACATATTCAAATTTTACTCAATTCAATGAAAAATCATGATTAAAGGTAAATTAATACGGAACCGTTTTAACATGAGTACGACTCGCTATTGACTAATATTTTAATTTTCATCTTTATATATATATATATATATATATATATATATATATATATATATATATATATATATATATATATATATATATATATATATATATATATATTATATATATATATATATATATATATATATATATATATATATATATATATATATATATATATATATATATATATATATATATATATATATATATATATATATATATATATATATATATATATATATATATATATATATATATATATATATATATATATATATATATATATATATATATATATATATATATATATATATATATAAAGTTTAACACATTAGCGAGCATATATTTATGTTACGAGTATGTTAATGTCTTTTTACCTAGTTAAGTAAAAAGCCATTAAGTTATACGTTTAAGGTGTTGCACATGCAAAATGCATATTGCAGGGTACATACAAACCGAACAGAGGAAATCCTTATTTCCGTTTACCTTGCTACTATGATTGTTTCTGTAGTTTCACGCTTTATCCTGCATATAGCAGGGTAGACAGGTGTGTTGGGAGGCAGAACTCAACGCCGCGTTTGCTTAGTTGACAGCGCGAATAAAACGGAAAAGAAAAAAACCTAGTCTCCCCGGACGGAAATCGAACTCACAACCTGTTGTGTTTACAGGTAGACCTATTGTTCTATTGTATTATTAAATACTAATAAAGAAGAACTGTGTACGAAGTAAATATTATTATTTTACATCCAGGTTTTCTGGATTATAAGAAGAGAAGAAACAACTTAGCGTTCCATGGATTCATCGTGTTGTAGGAAGAGAAGCTCCGAGCAGCGCTTGGGACTTGCGACCCGAGTGTAGGTTTAAGTGTATTATATATAAATATAGACATATATAATTATATAAAAAATGTGATTATAAAACATGTAAAAAATGTGATTAAAAACTGATTATTCAATAAAAGTGTTTTTTATTAAAAAAAATTAACCTAATTTAAATTGTTTTTTTTTAATAAAATATATATATACTAATTAGTACTAGACTTACTAAAATGTATCAAATAACACAAAAAATATATAAAGTATATACAAATAATGTTACGGAACCACTACTTTTATTTATTAGTTCAATCTTGGCCTGTATAGTTTCTCATAGCGCGTTGCCTGCGACTATAATGTCCATGAGGCATGAATGCGGTACAAAAAATTAATTGAACGAGGCAATTTTCGCGGTAACGTAAGTTCTGTAATCGAAAGTTTATAGCAACATATTATTATAATAATTTTTATTTATATGTTTATTTTTAAATATTATACATTGTTTTTAATTTATGTTTAAAAATATAATTTTTTTTGGAAAATAAAGGTCAAAAGTTATGTGTTTATGTAAAAAAGTTTATTTTTACCTGCCTAATTTATCCAACAAAGTAGGTTAAGCAGAGAAACTCTAGTCCCAAGACACTATTACATATGTCTATATATTATTTTTCATATATGCTCGTATATATATTATATGTTTCGGTATCTTTTTCTATATAGTAATAATTTAATTAAGCTCGCTGAGCTTACAAAGCTTACTTAATGAACTTTAAGCTTAATTATAATATTTTAAACGTGTAAACAAAAAATAACAATAACAATGTGACCAATAAATACTAATATGTTCTACAAACAGTAAACCTGTATTAAAGTATAATAATTAAATATTTTTAATATATATATATATATATTTTAACTTCACGCTTTATCCCGCACATAGCAAGGTAGGCATTTAGAACGGTTCAATAAAGTATGTATAATTTTTTTATATTCCATGATACGAAGCCGTACAAGTGCAGAGGTTTAGGACGTGACTTGTGACGTGACGTGAAGGAAAAGGAAGCTTTGCCTTTAATACCTTATAAAATAAACTAAACTCTATAATTAACATTAACTTGGATGTTTTTAGTCGTTTCAAAGGTTACAAATGTTACCTCACGAGATCGTCCTTTTATGATAGTGAATGTAGAAGTCATAATGGATTTTGTGGCCTATTCTGATGCAATTTCTAATTATGGCTGCATATATGATATTGTATACTTTTGGAATGAAAATAGGCATCCCCTCTACTATTATGTTTTTTATATGGCAGACTTCTACTATAGGAATCTATACGTATTGAAGAAATGTAGTGTTTAGAAACTCCGTTATATTCTTTTTGACAAATTGGAGAGAATTTAAAGACTTTTTTTTGCCAATAACAAAGCTCAACGCCAATTTTAGTCTTGTTAACAGAGAAAAAATAAAATAGTTTATGTCACCCCGAGCAGGAATCGAATTGATAACCCATACGGCTACAAATTCACCACGATGTCGTCGAAGCATATCATAAATTATATGTAAAATACTAGTTTACCCAATATACGCAGTTATACAAACAAGATCTCGTGTAAGAAACTTATGAATTATGTAATTAGGTAACACTTATTTATACATTTAATGAATTCGTAAATACATATTTTCCTGCATTTTGCTTGGAAAGAAGAGTGTACCTTTTGAATCAACATTACTTTTGTTTTTTTTATTAGCTACACGTTTTTATCTCGTACGTGACAGGTTACGCAGAGGAAACCGCAGGAAACTTAGCGACCTAGTGTTAAGACACTCTGTTCCCTGCTTTCCGCCATTTTCGATGCATTGCGTGTTGAGTTTCACAACTTAACGTTGCGTTTTGCCTAGTTGCCAGGGCGAAGAAAATGGAAATAGAAAAATCCATCTTCTCCGAGTGGGAATCGAACCCAGAAACGGTCGCGTTTACAGGCACACGCTAAACCTATGCGCCACGACGGTCTTTTTATTTCTCTTCGACTTTTGATTTTTATACCAACTTAGAAAATATACATATGCCTTCTTATTCATTGACGTAACTCAACGCTGTGAATTCTTAGACATAAATTGAAGAACTTAGTCTCATACTAACTAACTTCTTTAATTTATGTCTATTGCAAAACATTTTCCTTCCACACACATTAATGGTACTTCCGTTTAGATGATATTTGGCTTTAGTTACGTAACACTTATATAACAGTATTTCCGCTTTACAATTACATACGACAAGTGAACAATCATCAAATTTTGCTAATGTTGCCCAACATAACATTTAGACGACGACTCGAATTTTTTAAAAATATAATAAAAGAACGACGAAGTAAAAAGATGTCTAATTTCAATAATATTAGAATATGTATATTGTTTGTTTGACATCAAAAAATGTCAATTATCATTGTAATACTAAATAGCTTATTTCTTACTATAAGCTCATTAAAAGCTATACGTAGAACTTAAATGAGCTTTATCTAAGTTGACATAATATGTATACACGTAACAATACCGTAGATAAAAAAATTATAAGAAATCAATATAGGTTTAATATCACAGATTACACCATAATGGCATGAAGAAGTTAAATGTCAAATTGACAATCATTAATTATTATTTTTGTTACTAGAAAGATAATGGTAGTGTTTTAAATATCCGTTTGAGGGAATTTATATATAAAATAATTTTAATAATGATAAAATACAAGTTGTTGTTCACAAAACCCTCGTCTTTTTTAGAACTTAGTTGTTTATAAACATGCTATTCATACTCTATGACATGGTTAATCGTTTTATTTACCACTAACTGACAATGAATTCGCTGTACTATTATAACAATCAAAGCGCAGCGTTGAGTTCCGTCACTCACAATGTCTGCAAGGAAACTTCTCTCTCTGATTGTACTTGGATAGTTGTTATTTTTTTAGCTTCACGCTTTTTCCCTCATATGGCGGGGTAGGCAGAGGGAACTGCAGAAATCACATTAACCTAGTGTTAAGACACTCCGTTGCTTAGTTCCTGCTTTCTCCGTTCCCGATAGTTGTTTTTTTTTATTAATATTTATAATAATAATGTAAATATATTTAAAACGTAAATGTTATTAATAATATAATAAACAATATGAACGTGAAAAGTTCATGAATCGCGTCATTACGTCGAACAATCCAAGGTGGGCGGCTTTCGCTGCAACTATTGACATTTCAATTTGGTTTTTTGGCGAATAAAATTAAACTTTAACTTTTGTACTTTAACCTTTAACGTGAAGTTATAAAAAAAAATAAAAAATATAAAATATGTATATATACGCATACGTTTCGGTAAACAAAGGCCGTTTACTTATAATATATTATTAGAATGCTATATATAAAATTTTATATTATTTTTTTATTTGTTGGTTTCTTATTACATTATGCACTCTGTCATACTCCAATGAGTATATATATATATATATATATATATATATATATATATATATATATATATATATATATATATATATATATATATATATATATATATATATATATATATATATATATATATATATATATATATATATATATATATATATATATATATATATATATATATATATATATATATATATATATATATATATATATATATATATATATATATATATATATATATATTATATATATATATATGTATATATATATATATATATATATATATATATATATATATATATATATATATATATATATATATATATATATATATATATATATATATATATATATATATATATATATATATATATATATATATATATATATATATATATATATATGTAATATTTTTTTTTAATAAAGGTAGGTTCTGATAAAGTTCTAAAGACAACATTTATCAAATTTTAATACTGGCTTA
The DNA here is from genome assembly GCA_037178615.1 of Dione vanillae. Lineage (NCBI taxonomy): Eukaryota > Metazoa > Arthropoda > Insecta > Lepidoptera > Nymphalidae > Dione > Dione vanillae. Next base: position 1,228,394 of record JAZFAU010000299.1, on the reverse strand, counting down.
AAAAGAATAATGAAAAAATTATAATGATATCCACTTTTGTTAAAAAATACTTATTTATTTTTAATAGGTAATTTAATTGTGCTAATTACTTACTGACGTTTTTGTCTGTTATTAAGACGTTTTGTATAATATATTGAAATATTTTGAATATATTCGTAAGTGAAATAAACGATTTAAAAAAGTTTATATTAATTTTAAAAAAATATTGCTTAAAAAACTGTATCTAGTATATAGTCCTATTAATTTGAATTACAAATCCTATTGAACACATATATTTACAACAACAAAACAGTTCAAAATTTCACAAAAAAAAAACTTACATATATTTAGCATCCAATAGAACAAAAATAAAATATTTAACACAATATCACTACTTATAAACGTTCATAAATCCGTATAAATGCTTATAAATAAATTTAAATTAAAAGATATTGGTACCGGCGCGTGCGCACGAGATTTTTAAACCTACTGAAATGCCAGTCATAGTGTGTAGCGTTTTAAGTCTATGCAACTGCGGTTAGGAGGTGGTTAAGCTATTAAGCTTTCAAATAACTTTTATACTGAACTTTACTTAAGTTTATATTATTAATTATGTTAATTATTACTAAGGAAGGCAATACGTCACTACTAATATATATATATATATATATATATATATATATATATATATATATATATATATATATATATTTATATATATATATATATATATATATATATATATATATATATATATATATATATATATATATATATATATATATATATATACATAGGGAAATTCGTGCGCGGCGTTGAGTTCCGCTACTTAACACGGAGTATGTTTATTAAAAATATTACACACAAATTACACTTATGTTTCAGTTGTATTCCTTTAACAATAATAAGAAGTGGATTAAATAATATAATGTACCAATTATATACTAATTATTACTAATTAAATCTTTACTTTTTTGGTGTTTAATTTTATTAATATACACAATTATATTTTTATATCTCAAGCTATTATACTATAGTAATATTACACTATATGCAGTATGTGTTAATACTAGGCCAGTGTTTCGTTGTTCAGAGTCCATTTTTCATAATAAAATAATATAATTCCTGTCATATTCGAAATTTATACGTCTTGGACGGTTTTGAGGAGGCGCGGGTTCGAATCCCGCGACGTTTAAATTTTAATATGATTTTCTACAATTTTGTCTTTTGTAGTACAGATTTTTTATAGTTCACGCTTTATCCCGTATATAGCAACCTCGCTATGTATCCACATGGAAACAACCGTGGAAACATATAGTTAAGACACTCTGTCTTCCGCTTTCCGCCTTATTTACGACAACGTTTTGCCTAATTTCCAGGACTAAAAAAATGGAAATGACAAAATATATAATAAAAAGTATGAAATGCATTTCAAAATTGACAAAGATTTATTTGTATTATTCTCTGGTAACAAAACGAAGCGCAGCATTGAGTTCTCCCAATATGGAACAGAACCATAAGAAAGTAAAATACTTAAGAGGAGCGTAGTGTCCTAACACTAGGTTCTCTTTACTTAACCTTCTATAAACTAACATTAAACGTATAATAATTTCGTTTTGTATATGGAGTTATGACACTTGTATTGCATCACAAAAAATTGCGCCCACTATACATTGAAATTTAAAAAAAAAGCTTAAACCAAGAAAAATACCTTAAATGCAACTGCAACACACAAGTAGGTATGCACTTGCACCAATTTCATAATAATTTAAATAACCCAACTTCTTTGTGTGAGAGAAAATGTCAACAAAAACGTATCTCTTGATCAGTTGTCGCTGGGAACATACATGATTATAATAATATGCACTTTACATTTTCCGTCGTGGCGCAGAGGCGCAACGTCTGCCTGTAACGCGACGGTTTCTGGGTTCGATCCCCAGTCGAGGAAGATGGATTTTTCTATTTCCATTTTTTTCGCTCTGGTAAACTAGGCAAAGCGCGGCGTTGAGTTCCACCACTCAACACGCAATGCCTCGAAAACGGCGGAAAGCGGGGACGGATAAAAGCAGGGACTGAGCAACGGAGTGTCATAACATTAGTTCCACGGTCCCTGCAGTTCCCTCTGCCTACCCTGCCTAGTGCGGGATAAAGCGTGAAGCTAAAAAAAAAAAAATTATATGTTAAAGAGTAAAGTTTAAACAGTTTTAAAGTTCATCTTTGGGGCTTCGTACTTAAAAAGTAAAACAAGAAATTCTTATATGATCAATTTTTTGTCAGTCTGTACGTCTAACTAGAGTGTGAACTAAATCAAGTGTATTATTAGAGATATTAATATCAAATATCCAAATCAGTGTTTCCTTATAAAATAAATCTTCTATGTTAACAAAAAAAACGTGTTTTATATTATTTTTGGTTCTAAATAAAAAAATGTGCTTTTATACTATTTAAAACTAAAAGAAGTAAAAGAACCCTGTAAAAGAGGACCGTCGTGGCGCAGAGGCGTAAGCATCTGCCTATAAACGCGACAGTTTGAGGGTTCGATTCCCACTCGGAGAAGATGGATTTTTCTATTTCAGCAACGGAGTGTCTTAACACTAGGTCCACATGGTTCCTGCAGTTCCCTCTGTCTACCCTGCAATATGCGGGATAAAGCATGAAGCTAAAAAAAAAACCTATAAAATACTTTTCGTGTCTTACATTTATGAAATTTGGTATAAAGTTAGAACTTACGTTTTAAAAAATCTGATTATTGCTTGTTTGTTAGTATATCATAGAAAAATATAATAAAAAATAAAATATATTCATAAATTTACAAATCTAAAAATTTCCAGTTCCCAGTGACCTAAAATCATGAAACCCACATAGTTTGAGCAATGATTACTTAGCAGTAGTAACTCTACATAGTAGCAGTAGTAGTGCTTTTCTGTCTAAATTTAAGTCATTGTGTCATTCATGCGTCACTCAACGCTACGCTTTTAAAATAATGAAAAGAAAAGCTCAAATAAACTTCTCGCATCCGGTGTCATTAGGCCTGATATATTAATTTTAATATATCTTAAAAATTAAATACATACATAGCTTCACGCTCTATCCCCAGCGGTGTAGTCGGAGTAGTAGCGCTAAACGCTGCGGTCCCTGCATACCTCTCCCGCCTCGTCCTCTGTCACTAACCTCTTCATACATGCTCTCCGGGGAATCCACCTTCCTAATTCAGACCTTCCTCCAGTATCTTCGATACTGTGATCTCTATAGTTAACGGAGGTCTCCCCTTACCTCGCTTACTTGTAACTTTTGCTTTGTATATAATTTTACTATTATTTCAACTCTCATTCTCTCGATGTGCCCAAAGTATCTAAATACGTTATTCCTTAAAATATATTTGATATAATGTTATAATCGTGTCTTGTAATATATATATATATATATATATATATATATATATATATATATATATATATATATATATATATATATATATATATATATATATATATATATATATATATATATATATATATCTGATTATTTTACATATATATATACATATTTTTTACTTCAACAATCTCTAGTAATATTTGAGACACTCTGTCAGTTGGCTCGTTGGTCTAGGGGTATGATTTTCGCTTAGGGTGCGAGAGGTCCCGGGTTCAAATCCCGGACGAGCCCAATTTTTTTTGCCTTTTATTATAATTTTTGGATGTAAAATATTCTTCTACTTTATTTAAATTTAAATTTTTATTCATTATACATTATTTAAATTATGTAACATGGTTTTTCGTTCTGCTATTTTGGTAGTGAGGTCATTTTGGGAAAGTTTTTGTTTATTTTCTTGATTTTTTTGGTTAAATTATAATAAATTTAAAATTATTTATTCTTTTATAAAGTTTTACAGTAAATTTATTCTTATCAAAACTATTTAAATTATCTTTTACATTTATTTTTGAGAGTGTTATTTAAACAATGTATTTTTTTTTAAATAATAAGTTAAAATGTTAAATTTTATATTTATCCAAGAATAAAACACAAAAAATATGGTACAAATATCTTTATTTTGTTAATTACAGGAATATGTAATAGAAAATAGCACCTCCTTTTTCTATCACACATATATATATATATATATATATATATATATATATATATATATGTATATATATATATATATATATATATATATATATATATATATATATATATATATATATATATATATATATATATATATATATATATATATATATATATATATATATATATATATATATATATATATATATATATATATATATATATATATATATATATATATATATATATATATATATATATATATATATATATATATATATATATATAAATATAATTAGACAGTCAATAATTCACAAATATTTTTATTTTCATTTTGTTTTATTAAAGTTGGATAGCAGTTTAAGGAAATTAGGTAACAGCGCCATCTATCGGCACAGGTAGTGCAACTAAATTAATTTCTAATAATAATTATAGATGGCGTTGTAAGATAATTTTATTGATTAGTTTACAAGAATAGACGTTTAAGTTAATTTTCAGGGTTATTATATTTTGATAAACATTTTGTAAAACACCTTTGCGGCTTCGTTTGCTTAATCTTTGATTTACTCACATATAACATATGCATATTATTATACAATTAAGTGTTCTTTATACGATAAAAAAATGATATACATATAAGTGAAATTATCATTTATATTAATAAAAATTGTTGAATTGTAAATTTTTAGAAAATTAAAACATAAAATATAGAGAAAAGAACCTTTTCAGGTTAGATGCATTAATTTTAGTGAATTAGTGGCAAATTATTTTTTTCAAAAATTAATAATACTATAGTACTCATATATAGCTTAATAATACTATAGATTCATACATACATATTATCTAATATATTATCATGCTTCTCTGCTTACACTTAGCAGCTTACCGAGACAAACTAGAGTCAGAAAATCAATACCACGTTTTATTTACATACTTTGGAATAGTTCATTCAGGCCAAAGTTTACCAAATACTAGTCGAAGTAAGAGAGGTAGAGGTATTACAATGATACCTCGTATCCACTACTAAGAACTTATTTAAAATACTAAGAACTTATTTTATCGAAATATCGTTCGTAAATAAATCAGTGTGTCAGTCGATTGAAAGTTTGAAACAAGTTTTTAAATTTCAATATTTATGACTTGAAATTGATTTGGTAGTCATAAATCTTTATTAATTCAGGTTGCATTGTGCAATATGAGATATTTTAAATAGTATTTTTTATTGTAATATGTATGTATAATAATAATATCCTGTGAAAGAAACTAGTGATGTTACGAATGTCATTTTTTGAACATTCGTGAATACGAATGCCAATGACAATATTCAGTAATCTTTTCTTCTTTTAGCACTTTAGACGTCCGTTCCGTCGTTACTTATTATTTTTTATAGTTACAAAAATTATAATTATATTAATAGTTTATGATCATATCAAATTTCAGCTTTATCCCGCACACAACAGGGTACGCAGAAGGAACCACAGGAACCGATGGAACCTAGTGTTAAGACACTCCGTTCCCCGCTTTCCATTTTTTAAGGAAATCCTCTTCTTTTTAGAATAATATGTAAATCCCCACTGAAGCATAGCAAATAAAGCAAGAATCATCCCACCCCATAATCATTTTGTGCCTACCATGAATTTTAATTTGTGTAAAATTTAATTTGTATACCTAATAGTTATTTTGAAAGAAATTTGGTGGTACAATACTTTAAAGTGCTGAATTTTTTGCCTAATATAATAACCAACCTTATATTAAAAATAAAAGAACATTATCTTGCCAACATATTTATTAATTAATTAAATTACTGTAAAATCATCAACTGCAAACTCAACTCAACTAAATACTTGACATGAAGTAATCCTCCGAAGGACACGGATCGTTGCCATTCAATGGTTTATATCTATATATCTTTCCTTTAGTACCAATTATAATATTGTTTCTAGAATCGAACTCCATACCTGTGATTTTAAAACCTAAATGTCCAATTTTAATGGGCAAAATGCTTTCAGTCGTTAGCTTGAAAAGGGATCCCTTAACAGCTACTATAGCTTCGTCATTATTATTCAGTTTTAGTACATATTTGAGTTCTCTACTAAACCCTTTGTACTGAACAGGTTCAAACAAGTCTGTTGATAAAAAGTATAATTTCCCATCAATATATTCATAAAATACATTGCCTTTTGAATCTAAAACAAAATTGTACGCCTTTGGTATTTTATCAAACCTTTTAACAGCAGCTGAGCCGTTAACAAACTTGTAAATATCTCGATTAGTGCCAACTGTTATGTACATAGCGTTGGATTTATCTATGAATATACTCCTTACATCATCATCACCGATCGGTCTTTCGGTTACTTGGGAATAATCGTAAACAATCAATCCCTGATTGGTTCCAAAGTAGATATTGCTTCTATCAATCCCTATACATTGGCCTATGATATCATCAGAAAGCGGAATATCTTGAACTCCAAGTGATCCATGCTTTATCAAATGTAGACCTTTGGTATAGTTTTTTTTATGCAGGATAAAGAAGATGTGTTCTGTCCGTGGATCTACAGCCAATCCTGTAGGATAGCCATCTATTGTGGCTATTAATTGCCGCTTATAGAATTCATTTCCTATGACCGTCCGCTCACATTTGCTAGCACATGCTAGGGAGAAGGCTAAAGATGCTATTATTGCACGGAGCATGGTTCATGCATGACAATTATGACACCTGAAAATATATATTTCTGTAATTATTATTATATTTCATATTTTTTTTTTTAGCTTCACGCTTTATCCCGCACAAGGCAGGGTAGGCAGAGGGAACTGCAGGGACCGTGGGAACCTAGTGTTAAGACACTCCGTTGCTTAGTCCCTGCTTTCTCCGTCCCCGCTTTCCGCCGTTTTCGAGGCATTGCGTGTTGAGTGGCGGACCTCAACGCCGCGCTTTGCCTAGTTTGCCAGAGCGAAGAAAATGGAAATAGAAAAATCCATCTTCTTCGACTGGGGATCGAACCCAGTAACCGTCGCGTTACAGGCAGACATTGCGCCTCTGCGCCACGACGGACGACGACGACATATAATTGATACAAAATGTTATATGTTATGTAAAATACAATATGTGTCACCCATTCTTTCCAGCTTCACGCTTTATTACGTATATAGTAGGGTAAAGAGAGAGCAAAAATCTAGTGTTAACTCTCCGTTTATTTTTCGCTTCTCCTTCTTCCACAAGTTTCACTCACCAATGGAAACGATAATTCATCCATTTATTAGTGATTTATTCGTAACCGTTTTAACACTACCATTATTATTTACAACTAGTACAATTATTAAACATGCAAAATTAAAAAAATATAATTTGAAGAAGAATATAAACAAGCAAGAACAGGAGATATTGAGTTAAGGAATAATTTATTTAAAAATTTATTTTTTCTGTACATCTACTATTAATATATATTTTAATATTCGTGATACTAAAATATTATATATAATATTTTAATATCACGAAACACTTTTTATATTATTAATAATATATATTTAACAAACACATGACGGAATTAGTAATTTATTTAATAAAAACACTTTAATAATATTATTCACACTTAAATATAATTATTAATATTAATAATATAAAATATTCTCGTAAAAAGAATTTCCTAAATAATAAATTACCTATTCCCACAGGAAATTTTGTCACTTATTTTCCTTATTTCACTTGGAAAACTGCAGGTATACGTTATCTTGTTAATCCAAGAAGATTTATAATGAAGTGAACTTCATCGATCTTTTATAAAACATAGCTATTGTGTCAGATGGTCATTCGTTTGTAAATATTCTTCGTATGACTGGAATATAGAGGTGTTTGAATTTCGTAAAAAATGTCTCGAATGACATAATACTAAATACTATAACTTTTATTTATAATGTATAAATCTCTATTTTTTATTTACCACCAAAAGAATAGGCAGCGAGAATCCTCTAAAGTCTCCTCTATTATCTCTTCTCTCCTCCGAATCTTCTAGATTCGTGCCTACTATATATAAAAGATATATGTTACTCACGTACTGGCATTACATACCATACTGACAAAATGACAAATAACCCCGAAAGTGATTCAAACTTATAACCATCACCATACTCACATCAACTGTGCCATAATACGTTTAAAACAATAAAATTTAATATAAATATATTTTTTTATATCAAAATAGATATAAATTTGTTAGAACACCATGTATATATTGTTTTAAATCTAATAGAAAAGAGTGATGTAACATTACTATTGCTTTGAAATTTAGAATTAACAAAAGGGCTCTACAGCGCTGCGTTTTAGACAGATTAGTTGTAAGTTAGTTGGACTGAAGAGTACTCTCGTTGCATAATACTGGTAAGAAATATATTAAGAATATATTATCTTTTATATATCTACTTGGATACTTATCTGTATCTATTTTCTATCTTTTTATATTCGATTTTTTGATACCTTCACGCTTTATCCCGCATATTGCAGGGTAGGCAGAGGAAACTGCAGGAACCATATGAAACTAGTGTTAAAATATTCCGTTGCTTAGTCCCTGCTTTCTCCGTCCCCACTTTCCGCCCTTTTTGAGGCATTGCGTGTTGAGTGGCGGAACTCAACGCCGCGCTTTGCCTTATTCGATTTCGATTTCTCTGTGTAAAATAACTTTTTAAACGGGTTTTCATACAGTTATCACTTAGAATGGTTATCTGAGTTGAAAGGAAGACTTATATGTATATATTATATTGAGAATGGAAGTCTAGATCTAAGTTTTGGTGCGTTTTCTTTAAACATAACTCATCATAACGAGCTGCAAATATTTAGATTCGAATGCATAAATTTATATCTAAGTACCTTATACTTATACCTATATAAGTTAGGAAACTAACATAAATATAGGAGAACAATATAGAGGCACAATTTAATACAAAACAAACACGAGTGATGAATTGTGACCGACTGAACGTGACGGTAGTGAGTGGATTACCACTTGGGGGTGGGTTACAAGAAGCATCTTTTATGTTCCTTTTTTAAGTATTTTTTTCTTTGTTCTGATAAGAAAGAATAAAGTATTTATTTCTTGGAACGGAACTATAATTTTTTTAATAGAGCAAATAAAAAAAAAATAACACACACACACTGTTATTTAATATAAATAACCAAACCTGTTAAATAACAATATTTATTGACTATTTTCCTCACAATTCACATCACTGAATTCATAAATAATTCCATTGGTCGATAAATACATGTTATCGCCTAAAAACGCGACGCCAGACGGCACGAAGTCTAAGTTCATCAACTTCTTAGGTATAACCGAATCGGGTTTCAACCAGTAAAGACCGTCGTTTGCTGCCAACACTACTCTATTTTCACTATCCACTGAAATAGCCCGGGCAGAATTCTTCGGTATACCAACAAATTCAATAGGCTCCTTAAAATCTTTTAACAAGACCTTAACATACTTAGAATCGCATTCGTAGAAAATATTACCATCATTATCAACGGCTAGCATAAAAGCACAAGGTATATCCACTTTGGTCTTCTCATTTCTCTTCAGATCGACTTCAAAAACTTCACTATCAGGATATATTACTACGTATATTTTATCATCGTTAAGTGGTTTGAAAATTTGTGTAATATCCTCGTTCATTAGAGCTATGAAGTTGGCTTTGTTTGAATTATTTAAAACGTTTAAACCTTGATCACTTGCTATATATATTTTGTTGTTTTTAACATCTACAGCCGCCGCTTGGCCGTTCACGTTGTCTATTTTAATAGGTTCACCATTTTTTAATATATATTGATCCATTTTTGTCTGTACATCGTCATTTTGTAATGATTCCACGTCTATTAATGTAAATAGCAGATCATCAGATTGAGGATTCGTGACAAGATTTGTGGGAAGTCCCTTAATTGTTAATATGGACCGTTTTGAATATTTAACACCGTCAAAAATGTATGAGCAATTTTCGGAGAATGCTGGAGTTACAGCAAGCAGCAGCAATAATGGTAGCATCTGCAACAAATAACATATACATAGTATGTTAGCTTTTAAAAGTTAGTTAAAAGATTTTAGTTCGTTAGTTTTCAAAAATTGGTACATATTGTAAAGAGATCACCTAAAAGTAATTTTTAGGTAATAATAATTTATTGATACATTTTTCTTAGATATACGTCACAATTAAGTCATTGCAACCGTAGGATTTATACTTTTCTAGAATTTATACTTTTCTAAATTTTTGATTGAAAGCGATTTTTAATTACAAGTTATATGTCTTAAAATTTTGATTTTAAATTCGTGGCAACCAGGCTATCTTTACAGATAAGGAGAAGCTAAATTCTATTACTACAACGATTTAGTACTACTTTCTTATTTATTTTTTTTAAAAATCATGGATTATACAAAACGTAACTACAACAAAAAGTGGAAATAGAAAATATATATTGAGGTGAAGTTGCACAATAAAGTTGCAAAATATATATTGAGGTGAAATACTATCGAAGTCATGTAATATTAGAGTACATAACCTCTGTCGAAATTAGAAATACCTAGTCCAAAGTTCCTGAGATTATCGCTTACAATCAAACAAATTCATCATATATATGTTATAAGTTATAAATAATATACTAAAAATTAAGTTATTACTTACTATAAAATGAACACTACAATTCTTCGTCTATCCAAGTCCAACGCGACACTGATTTATAATAACAAGTAAATCATTTAAAATAGTCCCCACAGTTCATTGTTCTTATATCAAAGTAGGGCAAAAACACTTACAAATATTAAAAATAAATTTATATATAAAGTTTTTAATACAATGTATGTCTGTCTGTGTGTTTAATCGGTGATAGTAATGTGTTTCATTATATAACTTCAAGTAGGAAGAAGGAAATGTGTTTTCTGTGTCCATTGTTAAGGCGATTTTATAATTGAAGTAGTGTCAATTTGAAACGTCAAATTTTAGTTAAGTTTAGTGGTATTTTGGATACCTTAATAAGTATAATCGCAACGGTTGTGAGTTCGATTTTTAATAGAAGAGATTATTATTATTTTTATATATTTTATATATTTCAATTATAATAATTATAATAATTAGTTAATAGATTTCTCCACTTTGGCAAAAGCAGTGTAGTTTAAAATGTTATATTCAAAAAGTAAAATAAAAGTATTCCTTTTAGAATCAAATTACTGTACAGAATTAATACAAATTAAAGGGGGGCCTTATCGCCAAATAAGCGATATGTTCAAGGCAACCAGTTTGGGTTGAGGAGAGACATAATTAATTACACGAAAAGTAAATAAATACATATATATCTTCAAAAATAATTAATCTCATAAATATTCGTTAATCTTTAAAAGGCAATGATTTCTCTTCAAAAGTCTTATAAGGTATATTAAATTTTAAGGTATATTAAAGAAAAATTAAATATAACATATTTTTATAATCTATAACAATACGCATTACAGAACTTTATATTACGACAAAATTTCACCCAAACTACGAAAACAGCTAGTTAATGGAAATTAAAGCAGCACTTTGTATTTAGGTTGCGACTGCTTTACTTAGAATTGGGATCATTCCCATCATACTTGTCGGCTTCAACTTTGGCTGCAAAGTTCGAGTTTCACAAAGAACGCTCTTTTCTTTCCAACCTATATCGCTGTCCAGGCCAAGAGCTAATAGTATAATAATCTCACAACCGAAATAAAAACGCTTATTTATTATTTTAACAGCATCACGCCTAATCCCCCATATAGCACGTTAGGCAAAGGACACAGCTGGATCCTTGGTAACCTAGTGTTAACACACTCTGTATCCGTTTTTTTTTGAAAAAGCGCTTTCTTTTTTTATGTCTTCATGCTTTATCCGGGTTATTTGTATTTATACGGGTATATTGCAGGTAAGGGAGAGGGAACTGCAGGAACCATAGGAAACTAGTGTTAAGACACTGTCTCCTGTAAATTATTCACTCCCCCACGAAAGAATCGAATCTAAAACAACCGTCTTTATAATGAGATACTAATCTAATCATTATTTACTAATATCCAGCTGCTATGTTCTTGGTACAATGCGAACGTTCCACTGCGTATAAATTTTACGCTTTACTGACGATATCGTGTCCATCGTATAATAACATTATATAACTATATTAATAGATTCATTGTATAATTTCAAATGAAATCATATTAAGCATGCACGTTGATTGGTGAGTGTTATTTATAATACTGGTAATTGATATTAAGGTCAGGGGTTCGATTTTAGCCTATTTTTAGTTTTGTTTCCCAGCTTCTAGTAATTATGAGGGATATATCAATCAAGGTATGAAAAAATATTAATTGTAATATTTTGTTTTTCGTTCGCTATATATATTTCAAAATATAAGTGTATTGTATTGAGTGGAGAAATTAATATTATTTATTACCCCAAGTGAGAATCGAATGTACAGTCAATCGAGTTTACAATCATATGGTCCCGTTGAGCCACAGAACAGATGTAGCAATCATAATCTAATTAATTATCGCACAGTTGATGGGCCGAATATATATATATATATATATATATATATATATATATATATATAATATATATATATATATATATATATATATATATATATATATATATATATATATATATATATATATATATATATATATATATATATATATATATATATATATATATATATATATATATATATATAATATATATATAAATAAAAAAATATTTCTAGATTATGATAGATTTATTTTTAGTTCATAAAAACAACCTATAAATGAGAAACGAAAATCTTTGAGATGTCATATTTACTGTACCTTCGGTGTGACTGTATTTAATGTATAGTTGATATCGATTAAAAACTTACTGACTAACCACTAATTTACTCATACTTACTAATTTTACTACAATTAACTTTGACATATTAATACTTACTACCTTATCACTAACTTATTTAAAAATTTATGGCCGATAGTTGTGGGAACGGTTCCCAATCAGGAAATCAGAGGAATCAGGAAATGTTTTATTTCTTTTATTTGATAAGATAATGCGCGGGGTTAAGTTCCGCTACTCAAAATCCAATATCTAGAAACAGAGCGAACAGTACAATATTTATTATATATTTTATTATTGAGTGTCTTAATACTAGTTATCGTCATATCGTACCTGCAGTTCCCTCTGCCTACCTCTGCAATATGCGGGATAAAGCGTGAAGCTAAAAAAAAGGAAAAAAAAGGTAGACAATATTTTGAAATCAGGTAGGCAAAAGGCGTTATAAGATATGAAGATGACGAAAAATATAATAAAGAACTGTTCGTGTTGATATGATGGCGCTTTTAAGGAAGGGTTGTGTTATTTATCTCTTAAATTAATAAATATTTTCACTAACATGACCTAAAACTTGATTACTATACTAAAATATCTAAGTAAATTATACTTAGTTATAGCATCAAGCTTTGTTAACAAAGTGTTAAGACACTCCGTTCCCTGCTTTCCGCCTTCTTGTGAAACATTGCGTATTGAGTGGTCAGAGTGAAGAAATCCATTTTCAATGAAATAACATGGGAATCAAACCCAAAAATTATCGCCTTTACAGGCAGACGCTGCGCTTCATCGCCACGACGGTCTTTGAGTTTTTCTTATATATGTATATATATATATATATATATATATATATATATATATATATATATATATATATATATATATATATATATATATATATATATATATATATATATATATATATATATATATATATATATATATATATATATATATATATATATATATATATATATATATATATATATATGTTTATATATATATATATATATATGTTTATATATATATATATATATATGTTTATATATATATATATATATATATATATATATATATATATATATATATATATATATATATATATATATATATATATATATATATATATATATATATATATATATATATATATATATATATATATATATATATATATATATATATATATATATATATATATATATATATATATATATATATATATATATATATCTACTAATGTGGAATTTCAAACAAACATACCTTTTAATTTCATATATGTATATTGTATTTTAAATATATATAAGACATCACATGTCACAGAGGTTATCTATTTATCAGTTGAAATTATTCCTTAGTAGGTAACGTTAAGTAGATTTGTAATACAAAGAACTGAATTTTACGTGTACCTTTGTTTAAGTGTACTAAAATACTTTTTTTTAGCTTCACGCTTTATCCCGCATATTGCAGGGTAAGCAGAGAGAACTAGAACTACAGGAACCATATAAACCTAGTGTTAAGACACTTCGTTGCTTAGTGCTTGTCATGTCATTTTGGATTTTTTGTTTTGTTTCATTTACACTTCTTTCTACCTTCCTTGCTGATGTACAGAATCTACAGAACAGACATTCGATATGAGACATTCTACGGAATAAATAATTATTAATATATATACACACATATATATATATATATATATATATATATATATATATATATATATATATATATATATATATATATATATATATATATATATATATATATATATATGCACAATATAAATAAAAAAATATTTCTAGATTATAAAACTACCTATAAATGAGAAACGAAAGTCTTTGAGATGGCATATTTACTGTACCTTCAGTGTGACTGTATTTAATGTATAATTGATTACTAATTTACTAATTACTAACTTTACTACAATTAACTTTGACACATTAATACTTACTAACTTATAACTAACTTATTAAAAAATTTATGGCCGATAGTTGTGGGAACGGTTCCCAATCAGGAAATCAGAGGAATCAGGAAATGTCTTATTTCTTTTATTTGATAAGATAATGCGCGGGGTTAAGTTCCGCTACTCAAAATCCAATATCTAGAAACAGAGCGAACAGTATAATATTTATTATATATTTTATTATTGAGTGTCTTAATACTAGTTTCATATCGTCATATCGTACCTACAGTTCCCTCTGCCTACTCTGCAATATGCGGGATAAAGCGTGAAGCTAAAAAAAGGATAAAAAAGGTAGACAATATTTTGACATCAGGTAGGCAAAAGGCGTTATAAGATATGAAGATGACGAAAAATGTAATAAGAAACTGTTCGTGTTGATATGATGGCGCATATAAGGAAGGGTTGTGTTATTTATCTCTTAAATTAATAAATACTTTCACTAAGATGACCTAAAACTTGATTACTATACTAAAATATCTAAGTAAATTATACTTAGTTATAGCATCAAGCTTTGTTAACAAAGTGTTAAGACACTCCGTTCCCTGCTTTCCGCCTTCTTGTGAAACATTGCGTATTGAGTGGTCAGAGTGAAGAAATCCATTTTCAATGAAATAACATGGGAATCAAACCCAAAAATTATCGCCTTTACAGGCAGACGCTGCGCTTCATCGCCACGACGGTCTTTGAGTTTTTCTTATATATGTATATATATATATATATATATATATATATATATATATATATATATATATATATATATATATATATATATATGTTTATATATATATATATATATATATATATATATATAATATATATATATATATATATATATATATATATATATATATATATATATATATATATATATATATATATATATATATATATATATATATATATATATATATATATATATATATATATATATATATATATATATATATATATATATATCTACTAATGTGGAATTTCAAACAAACATACCTTTTAATTTCATATATGTATATTGTATTTTAAATATATATAAGACATCACATGTCACAGAGGTTATCTATTTATCAGTTGAAATTATTCCTTAGTAGGTAACGTTAAGTAGATCTGTAATACAAAGAACTGAATTTTACGTGTACCTTTGTTTAAGTGTACTAAAATACTTTTTTTTAGCTTCACGCTTTATCCCGCATATTGCAGGGTAAGCAGAGAGAACTAGAACTACAGGAACCATATAAACCTAGTGTTAAGACACTTCGTTGCTTAGTGCTTGTCATGTCATTTTGGATTTTTTGTTTTGTTTCATTTACACTTCTTTCTACCTTCCTTGCTGATGTACAGAATCTACAGAACAGACATTCGATATGAGACATTCTACGGAATAAATAATTATTAATATATATACACACATATATATATATATATATATATATATATATATATATATATATATATATATATATATATATATATATATATATATATATATATATATATATATATATATATATATATATATATAATATATATATATATATATATATATATATATATATATATATATATATATATATATATATATATATATATAATTTATTTTGGTTGTTACAGGTACAAAATGGATTTAAGATACCTGTGGATTCTCAATTACATATCGTTAGCTTTATGTAAATATATAGCCTTCAATGATACGAACAGTTCAATATTTCATAAAGAGCAAATAATCTTCTCATCAGGTCACAATATTACGAGACTATTGGTTCCAGCTGGCAATTCGTATGTCCAAGAACGAATTTCTGACATACCATCAATTTTCTTCACTATAACAGACCCTAAGCTGGAGGGTGGCAGCTGTATTTATGTGCTGGAAGAATTAGCAGCATATGAAATATTGGAAGGTGGTCGCGACTCCACATCAGATTACAGCTCTGACAAGGCTGTATACTTTGGTGCTAAGGATGGAGTTTACAAATACGATGCAGATACATTATCAGCTAGAAAATTTGGACCGTTCCACGATGACATAGTTCAAATCCAAAAAGCCTCCACAAACACTCTCTACTATTTGACGTCACACAATCTATTGTACAAATTAGAAAAAAGTGGTACAATAAGAAGCAGAGTGAAAGCTGTGACTTGTGCTACAGAATTCGTTTTGGATACATCAGACATTATATATTTTATATCGTGTGATGATGGATTACCTCGTATCGTTAAACCTGATGGAAATCTACTAACGTATACGCCTAGTGTTTCTGAGGACTTTAAAGAAGTAAAGCTTTTACGGCCAGCTTTTATAATGGAGAATTGTGTACCATTTTTGGGTGATAATCATTTATATTTGTTATATTCAAACGGGACGAGTGAGAAAAAAGATTTTTCACTTCGAGATAAGCCTACAGCGTATAGTATAGATGCTGCTTTGTATCTAGTTGCAGCATTAGATGGTAAAATATATGAGTTTAATGTGATGGAGGTCATGTTAAAATCAATGTTTGGATTTTCTAATTTTCCATTAGATTTAACTAAAATTGTGATGTCCATCATAGACACGGCTAGAGATGGTTTTTACAAAGATTGGGGCACAATTTTGGGATATTAAAATTATGTAAATATCTTTAAAAATATACATAATAATTGTAAATAAATTTGTGTCATAATAAAGACTAATATTAAGAATATTGAGACGTAAAAAATAATTTAAAATATATTTCTTGCTTAGAAATTATTTTAGAAATAAGCTGTTATAATAAAATTGCTAGTCTTGTTATCAATAAGTTATTGTTTAAAAAAATATTATTAAGTTATTAGTTTTGCAAAAATAATAGTAAATATATGAAAATAGTTTGAAATGCAAGTGAAAAGCTTGGATGTACAACTTATTTTAATGTATATGTTATACTAAAAAGTATATGAATGAGAAACTTAACTTAATAAAAGATAATGTAAGTAGAACTACAAATAATAGAATTTGTTACCGATACTATTGAATTGTTGCAATTAGGTTAGTAAATTAAAAAATAAGCGTTTTTGTTAAAGCACGAGCAGAGTTTCATTTTAACATATTTTTATTTATAATTTAACGCCACATTTGCCTAGATGTCAGTGAAGTAAATGGAAATGTAATAATCATTTCTCCTCGATTGGGAATTGAACCCACACACCGTTGACTTCCGCATATAACAAAGTAAGGCAAAAAGAACTTAGTGGCAAAACACTCCGTTCTCCACTTAAGCTCATATTTCGAGATATTAAGTGTCTGAAATATATTCGCACTTCCTCTTGTCTTTGAACCTATACCAATCGCGTATGCTATCTATACAATACACGGTGCCACTGCGATAATTATAATTTACTAAAGTTATTTAAGCAATAGGTTGTATGAGCCAAGTCAAATGTTACCGTTTTGATACGGGAGAGTGATAACGGGAATCATCATAACATACATATAATATATACAATGTTATCGATACTAAAGTAACATATAGGTTATGTAATCTGGAAGTCGATAGAGATTGTTGTTTACATATTTAAATTAAAAGTGCACATCATAATTACTATATAGGTATACTATGTTACGCAAGATCTGGGATTATTTTTGATAAGACTGTTTTTTAATAATAACATTTTATTTTATTTGTGCGTTTTAAGTGCGCACACTTAGAGAAGCGAGATTTCCCTAGACTTTTACTTTTGGTAACTTGGACAGTTCAATTGGCAATTGATTTAACAAATACTACACTACTACTTTAATAAAAAATATTCGTTAAGCTAAAAACGTACTATATATATATATATATATATATATATATATATATATATATATATATATATATATATATATATATATATATATATATATATATATATATATATATATATTTTAAATTTTTTTCAACAATTTAGTTCCATGGGATAATATAGAAATGCGTTAAGCATTATGTTCAATAGTAAATGCGATAATTAGATGGGAATTTGCTTTTAAGTAGTATAGAGGATGTTATAGATGGCCAAGGCCGAAGGTATTAACGTGATATATAGTAAAAAAAATGCTTTTGTATCATAATTTCCTCTATAGAATATGCACCGAAGTATGAAATAACTAGAACATAGTTGTGCTGGATTATATAAATTGATTTTTTTTATATACAATACTTAATATTTAGTGATAAAAATAAAATACTTAGCTAATATATATATATTTTTTTATTATGAATTTTAAAGTGTTATTCCAAACTGAGGATAGAAAAAGTACTTAAAGAAAACATATATAAATTTTGAACGCAGCGGGACTCAAACCCGCGCCCTCTTGTGAACCGTGCAAACGCATGCTCAGTGGTGAGAGTCTATATATATTAGCTAAGTCCCCGGCGTTGAAGCCTTAAGTCAGGGGACCCTAGTGCATAATTATTTAATGATTAAATTATCGTGATCATTGATTGACCTTATATAAATTACTTATTAAAAATGCAAGTGTATATGCATACAAATTTAAATTTATAAAAAAAATAAAATTGTCTATAATTTTAAAGTAATCTGTTGTGAAATTTTCAATCTTTATTAAAATATAATAAATTTAATAATAAGATTGTGAATAATGAAACAAAAAAGTATATCATTTTCTAAATGTATTTATAAAAACCAAGCTTTTAGTGGCGGATGGACTTTTTCTTTGCAAGTTCACGAATGTCTTCAGTTTTGTCGCTGAAGAACTCTTTAAGCTCTTGCAGAAGCTCTCCCAAGATAAGTTTTAAGACATTATATTCATAAATTTTCTTATCGTAAGCATAAAATTGAATGAGTGCTCCATCTGGTGCGTAAGCGCTTGGTCTAGCGTCAGAGTTGATTTCAAAGTCGCTGTTTTCGCTTGTGCCATTAGCGTAGATTATGTAAACAGTCTTATCTGATACAAAAAGTACACCATCGTCTAAGATAAATGGAGGCCTTACTAGTTGTAAATATGAAGAATTTTCTGGAAGACCTTCGATCTGCTTCACGCCTTCAGCATTACGCACGTGTGGTACTTTGTCGTCTGACAGGAAGTAAAGATTGTCAGAGAAATCTAGAACAATCTGTTTAGCATTCACTACGTCTTCCAATTTTTCTTTTTTCGTGCCATTTTCAGTAACTTTGTATACAATGTGGTCGTTTGTTAAAATGTAAATGACTTCACCAGTTTTTTCTTTGGCAATACCAACGATGTCGTCTTCAATTGATCCATACTTTACAGCCGAATCGTCTTCACTATTGTATACATAAATACCATCACTTGCTCCGAAGAATACTAATTTGCTGTCATCTGCGGAAGCGGCGATGTCTCTGCCATTTTCTAGCACTTTCTTTGCCTTGCCATCTTTAAGTGAGTACAAGCCTTTGTAGACGCGGTCACCCTTCTCGTCGATATCAGCTTCTACGAAGAATATGAGCACTTCCGCTTCTTCGCTGGAATTTTCTTCAGATGATTCGGATTCGTCAAAGTTAATAGAGTTCAATGGTATTACAACCTTAACGATATCGTGTTCGGAACTATATTTTAAAAAATCTTTAATATAGAAATCTCGTGATATAACCAAA
The DNA here is from genome assembly GCA_037178615.1 of Dione vanillae. Taxonomy (NCBI): domain Eukaryota; kingdom Metazoa; phylum Arthropoda; class Insecta; order Lepidoptera; family Nymphalidae; genus Dione; species Dione vanillae. The sequence goes on along the minus strand of JAZFAU010000299.1, from coordinate 1,207,978 downwards.
GGTTCGTCATCATCCTTCTCGGAGGCAGGAGCGGCTACGCAAGCTCCCACCAATAATACGGCAATTAAACTTACTATTGTCTTCATTCTGGAATCTAAAACAAAAAATAGACAACTTTTTAATTTATTTGTCATAAATTTAGATAGTAATATTTTGAATACATTTAATATTAATATAACAAGATATTTTAATAAATTTACAAAAATAAATAAACTTTGAGTGTAAGTAAAAGAAATAACAAAAATCATTAAATTTATATAAATCTATAAAAAAATAATATGAGTCTAACAACTTACCCGTTGATGTGGTTTTGTATACTGCCGAATTTGACGGTCAGTGTTAGGGTATATATACATTGCGAGAAGTGAGTCGTTATTGATAACAATCATTATCATTAGTTATTTCAAACACTATGTACATATTTTTAAATAAACTATGAATATATGAGAACCGTCGTGGCGCAGGGGCGTCTATCTGTAAATCGCGACAGCTTGTGGGTTCGATTCCCACTCGGGGAAGATAGAATTTTCTATTTCCATTTTCTTCGCTCTAATAACTAGGCAAAAAGCGGCGTTGAGTCTCAACACGCAATGCCTTAAAAAAAGGCAGAAAGCGGGAACGGAGAAATCAGGGACTAAGCAACGGAGTGCCTTAACACTAGGTTCATACAGTTCCCCCTGCAGAGTTACCCGCGCACATGCGCTTAGATTTATGTAGCCTTAGCTTAACATTTCTAGTGGTAGTTAGAAATGTTTTTTTTACTAAAAGAGAGAATTTTTGAGACCGTACATTCTCCTTCGTGTATTCTCCATACAACGTGACATTGGCGAAGTGAATTGTGCTCAACTGGCACGCTCGGAACACCATTACCGTAGAACAGAACATAACAGAACAGAATTTTTGAGACTGACAAAAAACGCTGTATATTTTTTGTTTTCAAGCATATCCAATTAGCTAACGTGTAGAATTTGTTTAATCAATTATCAATTAAATTGTTCAAATTTGAACACCGGCTATATTTATCACATATCCGCCTTATCGAGAACTTAGAACGGTACTAAAAGTAAAATTCTAATTTAAAAACCAGATCTCAAAGTGTAAGTAAAATTATAAATAATAATAAATATATATATATATATATATATATATATATATATATATATATATATATATATATATATATATATATATAGATATATATATATATATATATATATATATATATATATATATATATATATATATATATATATATATATATATATATATATATATATATAGCTCCTATGTTTGCTTCAGTAGGATAAATTGAAGTTTCAATGACTGTAGAATGCTGTACTGTAAGATTAGACATCAAAGGTTTTAGGGTGATCATATTTGTAGGATCACTATTAGCATATATATTATTAGCCAGTCTATATTCATTTACTTAGCTTAGCTTTCGCCATAGAACACAAAGTGACTCGAAACCTTTTCATATAACTTTTTTAGTGAGTTCATATCGATAAAAAAGACTGTTCAATACAAAAAAAAAATAACCAGTAGGTCTTGAGGGTCAAATAAACAAACTTTTTGACTTTTATAGATATTATGCCATTGTGGCACAGTGTCTGACTTTCGCAATCGAAAATTTGGAACCAAATAGAGTAACAATAATATTAATATGTAACATGTATGTAATATATATTAAATATTATATATATATATATATATATATATATATATATATATATATATATATATATATATATATATATATATATATATATATATATATATATATATATATACATATACATATACATATACATATATATATACATATATATATATATATATATATATATATATATATATATATATATATATATATATATATATATATATATATATATATATATATATATATATATATATATATATATATATATATATATATATATATATATATATATATATATATATATATATATATATATATATATATATATATATATATATATATATATATATATATATATATATATATATATATATATATATATATATCACTGATATATAGTGGTTTAACACACACACACACACACACACATGCATTCATACAAATCAGTGAAATAAAGAGATATTGATTTTTTTATTCCTTTTACTTCACAAGAGGAAAAAAAGGCATAAATTATATAAAATTATTTTAATTTAATGTATTCGCTTAGAAAAGACAAAACATGTAAAACAATGTATTTAGTATCATGTGATTATTGTAATTTTTTAAATAACTTAAAACTCTACTATTATTGAGTAAAAAATCACAAGCAAATTACCTACCAAAGAACATGTTTCAAATAGGTTTCTTGTAAATTGGTTAAGGAATTTTAACCTTTTTACGAGATTTTTCGGTATTGATCTGTATCAATACAGATACCTTTACCCATTTACAAGAAGATTTGTACTCTTACAAATCAATTATATGTACCAAGTTAAAAAAATCAAAATAAAATTCAAAATAAGATGTGAAATTTCATAAATAAGAAGATTTGGCTGAAATAAAGTACCAATTATATGTATGTAACTGTATAGTTTACATGTATTGTCCATGTAAAAAATCTATAATGACATATAATTAAAACAATCAATAAAAGTCAATTTAATTTATTAAACAAGTCCTTTTAGTGTTTGATGTTGACTTTCGATTTCGCTGAAAGAGTTTTAATATCATCAGCTTTGTCGCTTAGGAAAATCGTTAAGTGCATCCAAAGAAGATCCAAGGATGAGTGCCAAAATATTATATTCATAAATTTTCTTGTCATATGCATAGTATTGCATAAATAGAGCATCTGGGGCATAAGCAGAGGGTCTTGCGTCAGCTTTAATTTGGAAATTACCGTCTTCGCTCGTACCATTGGCGTAAATTAAATATACGACCTCATCGGACACAAATAGTGTACCACTCTCCAACATAATCGGAGGCCTGACCAATTCGACATATGATGGATTTTCTGGAAGACCCTCGATTTTTTTCACACACCGTCAGCAGTACGTACATGTGGTACTTTGTCGTCTGACAAGAAGAATAGATTATCGGCAAGATCTAGAACGATTTGTTGAGCGTTCACTACGTCCTCCAATTTTTCTTTCTTAGTACCATTTTCAGTAACCTTGTACACACTGTGGTCATCTGTTAAAATGTAGATGACATCACCAGATTTTTCTTTAGCAATACCGACTATACTGTCATCAATAGATCCATATTTTACAGGTGTTGGATTATTTTTACTGTATACGTAAATACCATCACTGGCACCGAAAAAGACTAACTTGCTGTTATCTTCAGAAGCTGCGGCATCTCTGCCATTTTCTAGTACTTTTGTTACCTTTCCATCTTTAAGTGAGTACAAGCCTTTGTAGACGCGATTGCCTTTGTCGTCTACATCAGCTTCCACAAAGAAAATAATAACATCTACTTCCTCGCTTGAGTTGGACTCAGATGACTCGGATTCATCAAAATTAACTGCGTTTAATGGTATGAATATTTTAACAATGTCATGTTCACTTTTGTATTTAACAAATTCTTTAACATAGAAATCCTTTGTAACAATTAAAGGATCATCGTCTTTTTCAGAAGCGGGAGCGGCAACGCAGGCTCCTACTAGCAAAATTGCAAGTAAACTGGTAATCGTCTTCATTTTGGCGTCTGAAATAGAGACATAATTGAAGAAATATGAAATATTTTACTTTTCAACATATTTTAAACAATTTAAATGCTATCTAATCTATGTTATTACAAATTAACTGCTGTGTCAGTATGCAGGGTGATTACTAATGTCATCTAAACATCGTTAAGTTCTAAGTTATAAGAACAAACAAATATATATATTTGGTTGTTGTTTTATAACCAAATATATATATATATATATATATATATATATATATATATATATATATATATATATATATATATATATATATATATATATATATATATATATATATATATATATATATATATATATATATATATATATATAATTTAAACTTTTATAAATATACTATATAAGTATATATATTTTAATATATACATAAATAAATTGCTTTTCAGACTATTTGTGGTGTATAATAAATATTAATAATATATAAATATTTAACTAACTTTTTGTGCACTAAAATATTTTTATTAGCGAGCGTTAATGCGTGCAAGTAGCATGCATTTCTCGCATGACAGCGCTTGTCAACAGCCCGTATATATAGCCGTATATCACAATTATACATTGATATAATATCTAAACGATACGTTTGTTTATTCACTTGTTTAAGTAAAAAAATTAAGTAACGATTATTGTTATCGATATATTAAAAATTCTAAGTATCTTAATTTTTAAATATTTTTTTTTTAAGTTAATTTTAAAATAATCCAGTTTGAAGTTTTTAAGTGGATATTTATTTCGTTCTTTAAGAATCCCTTATACATAATCATAATACAAATAATTTATTATTATATCAAGGGAAGGTAGAGGGCAACCTAGTGGTAACACACTCCGTTCCCTGTTTCATATGTTGCTTATTTCGAGGCATTGTGTGGCGTAACTTAACACCGGGCTTGCCTAGTTGCCAGAGCGAAGAAAATCTCTCCAAATGGGAATCGAATCCACATACCGACTTACTACTTACAATTAAAAATTAAGACAACTGTTAAAAGATAGATAACAAGTGAAGTATAAGAGAAAAATGTAAAACTTACCCGTCGATGAGGTTAAGCAGACTAACGGAGTTTAATGTCAGTTTTAGATTATATATAGAGATGAATGCGAGCTGGTGATAACAATCATTATCGTTAATGGCCTCTTCAACGCCCAATTCGGTTTAGTGTTTACAATACATATACTTGGAAACTATGCAATGTATGTTTCTAGAATGTAAATTCTACTAATTTATTTATGTAAATAAATATATACAGAGTGTATCTGAATCGGCGGCCATTATCAAAACTACTTATAGGGGAAATTATTTCGAGGCTATATACTGAAAGCTATTTCATAATTATTTATAGTTTCGGTACAGCATCATTTTTTTCATTTCACGATATTTATACCTGCTGTGTAACGCGTGAGGCAGACATCATTAAATACGAATGACGTATTACATAAATACTATGAAACGTTCTCATTCTGTCACCTTTCATTCAATAAAATAACCGAAAAAAAGAGATATATCTCTGTCCCACTCTGACAGTACAGTGTACGCTCGCTTCATACTTGACGAATGGCGCTTATTTTGTAACAATAATTTAATTAATTTATTGATAGAATTTTTTTTTATTTTTGACAATTGAACTTCTTTTATAATTTTACCAAGTTTATAATTAGGCTAGTTAATACTATGCTTGAAATTAAGGTCTATGTATATATATATATATATATATATATATATATATATATATATATATATATATATATATATATATATATATATATATATATATATATATATATATATATATATATATATATATATATATATATATATATATATATATATATATATATATATATATATATATATATATTATATATATATATATATATATATATATATATATATATATATATATATATATATATATATATATATATATATATACATACATATATATATATACAGTCGGAGAACATGGATTTTTATATTTTCTTCGCTCTGGTAAACTAGGCAAAGCGCGACGTTGAGTTCCGCCACTCAACACGCAATGCCTCGAAAACGGCAGAAAGCGAGGACGGAGAAAGCAGGGACTGAACAACGGAGTGTCTTAACACTAGGTTCTCACGGTCCCTGCAGTTCCCTCTGCCTACCCTGCCTTGTGCGGGATAAAGCGTGAAGCTATAAAAAAATATATATTTTAAAACTTAAAGGGCTTTAATTCTTGTACATAATTTTGTGCGTGACCTCTCTAACTTGTCAAATCTGTAAAATTAAACGTGTTAAAACTCTATCGTAGAACAAATCATCAGTTGGGCTGTTTTCAGTTGCAGATTCAATTCTCGTCGATCCACTTCACCACAATAATCTTTTATGTCCTAAGAATAAATAAAAAGTAATAAAACAATACATAAAAACCGGCTAATCAATTAAAAATTTTTTACGGATATTTTTGACCAAGTCAATTTAATTTTTGGTCTAACCTTTCCTTAAAGACTCTTTGTTTAGATGTTTTGTATGTACCAGTAATACATACATATTAATTATTAATCATTCGCCTTATACCCACTTTCATTCATATATATATATATATATATATATATATACATATATATATATATATATATATATATATATATATATATATATATATATATATATATATATATATATATATATATATATATATATATATATATATATATATATATATAATATATATTCTCACCAAGTTGAAAGAACAAATGGCTTATTGGGTTCTTTTGTTTTTTATTAAAAGAAATGTTAGGCTTAATACATAAGTATTAATACATAAGTATTAAGTTACATTTATCTTTCTTTTAGCTTCACGCTTTATCCCGCTTGTGTCAGGGTAGGTCGCAGGAACCGTAGGAACCTAGTGTTAAGACACTACGTTCCCCGCTTTCCGCCTTTTTTTGAATCATTGCGTGTTGAGTGGCGCAACTCAACGCGCTTTGCCACGTCTTCCTCGAGTGGGAATCGAATCCACATACACTCACACACATATTTTACTACCATTAGTGTGAATAGCACTTTAATAATTAAAAAAGATTTCATATTATAATATGTTTGGGAATCAAGCAAGAACTACTTGACAACTTTAATAATGCAAAATTTGCAGTATATTGCTTATATATCTGAGTAACATGTGGACTACAATTTATTATAAAGAAATACAATATATTTTAATAAATAACAGTCGCATATTTACTTCAAATGAAATCAGAACAGAAATAGACCGGATGGATCTTATAACAACGACTACCTTGAAACAATAGATGATGATATTTTAAACGTGGGTAGTAGAGGAATATACGCGTAAGATGTTAATATTAGCATTTCGTCCTTATTTAATCAAACTTCTTCATAAACTTTGATAAAGGCAAAGAAAGAATGAGAGAACCTTAAGAATTTCTTAAGGTTCATTTGCTTAGAGCTCTTACCTTAAGCAATGTGTTACAGAGAGGAAGTAAAAGATCTGATCCAGGTATGAAGATGAGAAATCTTATTTATTTAGCAAATGTCTATAGATTGGAAAATTTTTTTCTCTGTATGTTCAGATTTCGTCGAGTTAATTCAAATAGTAAGTATATAGTAAGTATAGTTAAGTTTAATGGAATGTATATAAATACATCGTATATACATATAACAAGATTTTCAACTCCTTTTTTTGGTACGCTGGGAAATGTGTTTACGCAGACCGCCTGTGCAAATAAAAAATGGTTTAAAGGCGGTACTGTGGGACTCATCGGCAACTCAAGCATGCAACTACGACGCCACAATGGAAAGCCCGCCTATCGTAGGCCACCGTCATTTTCATGGTACTTTAGGGCTACAGTCTGGATGTTTTGCAGGGCCTCCTGCAGGAGTAGGGTAAAGGTAGAAGTTGAACAAGCGGTTAACTTCTCTCTTACTATCCGGTCTACGGAGGCGAAATGGATCTACATTTGTGCTGGACTCGCGCGCAGTGGCTCCACGGTCTCTTTAAGTGAAGACCTTTGTCTAATGACTTTTGGCTAAGATCAAAGTGTAGACTTTTCAACTCCTAGGATGATTTCTATATTTAATAACATATGTAATGTATTGAAACAAAAAAAGGTATTTGTACAATACAATAATTTTGAATATTATTTGATTTATTTATTTATTTTATTCATAACTTTTCTACTTAGAACCAATAAGATGATCACATCTGTACGTCAGATAGAGCGAACAGAGGAGTGTCAGAGGAGCCCAATTCGATAATAAATATCGAATTGAGCCCCTCTGAAACCCACACACTTCGCGACTTAAAACTAAAGTTACGAGAAGAAGAGAAGAGCCCACAACGAACTCAATCAGGCTTTCCTAAACCTATTGTGATCACTTCACAAAAATCATTCTAACTTATGAGCAATTCATGAATTCCATGCCGTTTTATCATCAATGTAATCCTTTACACGATTATAGGATTTACTAATTAATTGCCGTTTAATAAAGATTTTAAATTTGTTTAATGACAGATCAAATACTTCTTTCGACAGTTTATTGTAGAAACGGACACAAATTTATGGGAAGGAGTTACCTATTTTATGGGGCTTAGTGGTAGTGGACTAGACAAGTTTATACTTATTTCTATACGTATTAACATTGTGAGCATCACAATTTATTCTAAATTTATCAATATTTTTATGAACATACATTAAATTTTCGAATATGTATTGATTGTGAAGAGTCATAATTTTAATTATAGAGCATCTCTGAGCATCATGTTATTGATTGCTCGAACAGCCCGTTTCTGAAGAACAAATATAGTATTAATATCAGTAGCATTACCCCATAGTAGTATACCATATGACATAATGCTGTGGAAGTAACTAAAATAAACTAGTCTAGCGGTATTGATGTCGGTTAAGAACCGGATCTTTTTGATCGCATACGCGGCTGAGCTCAGTCTGTTCGATAAATCGTTCACACGAAGGCCCCACTGAAGTTTCGAATCTAAGGTAATGCCCAAAAAAACTGTAGTATTTACTAAATCTAGTACCTTATCCTTAAGTTTTACAATAGTTTTGATAAATTTAACATTCGGTTGTCTGAATTTAATACATTTCGTTTTCTTCTCATTTAACAGTAAATTATTGACATTTAAACCATTGGACAATATTTGAGAGAGCATAGTTCACACTGTCAATTTTAAGATGTCGTCTATTCATTTTAAAAATCAATGATGAATCATCTGCAAACAATATTACCCCATGTTTGTCCTTTACAAGGTAAGGTAAGTTATGAATATAGATAAGGAACAGAAAAGGGCCTAATATCGAGCCCTGTGGCAATATCGAGCCCTGTGTGACTCGGGAGAACGCTTTCTATTAATGTCTATCTATTGGATTCTATCATTTGGGTAAGAACTGACAGTGTCCAGAGCTTTATTTCTAATTTCGTAGTGGTGTAATTTCTGAATTAATGTTTCATGTTCTACGCAATCAAATGCCTTGGACAAATCACAGAACACTCCTAGAGCATCACGTGAGGTTTCAAAAATATTAAGTATTAAGTCAACACCAGTATCGGTTGTTGAGCGACCCCGACTGAATCCAAACTGTTTTGTATGTAGCAATTGATTCTGATAAAAATTACTAATTAATTGAGACAAAACTAGTTTTTCAAAAATCTTGCTAAGGGTAGGTAGGATAAAAACAGAAACTAATCTAAAAACTAAAAGATATCAAAAATGTATGGCCTAAAATATTTGGTCGACTATACGATTTCGATATTTCTTTAACAAATGACTTAGCATTAGGACTTCACGGAGCACGGTTTCTAATTATTTAGTACTAGTACTCTAATTGTTTTCAGAATAGATAGGGTATTTCAATGCTGAAGGTTCAAGTTCATAGTCGATATTTTGATATATATTTTTTAATTTTTTGTTTTTATATGTTACATGGGTTGGTAGTTACTAATTAAATGACAACTACTTAACTGACCAATCACGAAATAGACCTCTCCGCTCACCCTGCTTTATGTAGGGATACGTTTATGCCAAAAATATCGGCCAACAGCGGAGCGTTTAATTTTAAAATATTTTTAATGACGAAAATTTAAAATTTTCAAAAATGAACAGCGCTTCTCTTTTATTTTGTTACTAGATAAAAGAAAACGTATATATAACAATTCCCGTAAACTGCAGGACATAAACATACATAGAAAGTCTATGGCTAAGTTACTTTGTATTGCAAAGTACCCCAACACTTCCAACACTTCTTGGTTTATGGGCAACTAGTACTCTTATTATTTGGACTCAGTTTTGATTTTCATTTTCTTCGCTCTGGAAACTAGGCAAAGCTCGTCATTGTGTTCCGCCACATAACACGCAATGCCTCTAAGAGGTGGAAAACGAGGAACGGAGTGTCTTAACACTAGGTTCCTACTGCTTTTGCGGTTCCATCTGCCTTCCCTGCTATGTGGGGGGAAAAATGAAGCTAAAAAAAATATGTATTTTGGCTTTCTTTGATATCTTTGTATGATTCGTAAATACATTCTTCAGAATTTCATTATATAATTATAGTTTTTAACTTCATTCGTTTATAAAGAAGAATTTTGTACATATTTCTGATATATATCATATATTATAGATTCATTTTAATTCGTAGTACAGTAGTACTCTGCGTAAAACAGACAAACATCAAACAAGACAACAAAGAAACATCTACACTCATAGTAGTATAATACCAAATAAAAAATATTACAAAATATTTTATTGGGGTTATAAATAATATAAACAAAAAACGTTCCATATATTTTATTAATAAACCACACTTCTTAGTCTTAGTGTGCACTTAATGTGGTTTTTGACGAATAAGCGCGAATATCGTCAGTTTTGTCACTTAGGAAATCGTTTAACTCGTCAAGTGCGTCGAGAGCGGGTTGAAGGATGATTGACAGAATGTTGAATTCATATATTTTCTTATTATATCCGTAATATTGCGTTATTGCAGCTTCTGGTGCATATGCAGTTGGTCTAGCGTCAGAATCCATTTCAAAACCAGCTGGTTCGCATGTACCGTTAATGTAGATTAAATACACTGTGTTATCGGAAACAAAAAGTGCACTATCGTAGAACAAAACTGGCGGTCTCGCTAGAGTAACGCTTGTTGGATTCGCTGGGAGACCCTCGATTTTCTTCACACCATCAGCAGTGCGTACGTATGGTACTTTATCATCGGAATAGAAGTAAAGATTATTAGTGTGATCTATAATTAGTTGCTTGGCGTTAACGATGTCTTCCATTTTCTCTTTCTTCGTACCACCTTTAGAAACTTTGTACACAACGTGGTCTTCAGTAAGAATGTACATAACGTCGCCAGTCTTTTCTTTGGCAATACTAATAATGCTGTCGGTTATTGTTCCATATTTTTCAACTTTATTTTCTTTTTCATCGTAAACGTATATACCGTCAGTTGCACCGAGATATACTAATTTACTATTATCTGCAGAAGCGGCGGCATCTCTACCGTTTTCTAATAGTTTTTTTGCTTTACCGTCTTTAAGTGAGTACAAGCCTTTATAAACACGATCTCCTTTCTCATCTACATCAGCTTCGACAAAAATGATAGTGAGATGGTCCATCGCCTCGCCTGATTCGGATGTTGACAAATCAAAGTTAAGTGAATTCAATGGTACGACTATTTTAACAATGTCATGTTCACTGGTATATTTAACAAATTCTTGAACAAAAAATCCCTTCGATACTTGTACAATATCATCGTCTTTATCAGAGGCGGGAGCGGCGAGGCAAGCTCCAATGAGCAAAATAGCTATGAAACTGGTTACAGTCTTCATTGTGGCTTCTGAAATAAAAGAAACTAAGGTAAATTACTCTAAATTAGCGTAAATTGTAAGATATAGAGCTACCTATTGCTAAGACGAAGTGTTCCTAATTTTTGAGATAATAAGAGAATGAGAAAATTGAATGGAGAGAGCTGGAAATAAAATAAATATTTTTTATCTCGAATGGAGATCGATTCCACAAACATCGCATTTACAAATAAATTAATTATTAACAATATATTTTTAACAAAGCAATTTCATAGAAGTCTAAAAAAGGAGTTTTATGTACTATTAATCTGGCAGTATTAATATAAGTGTATATGTAAATACATCTTATTATTTATGTATGTTCACCCCAAAATCTTTGTAAATGTGTTTTATTTCCCAAGGATATATCTCCTGATTGTTGGTAAATATCCAATTGGAAAGTACAGTCACCCAGCTCCTGATTAGACATGTATGAGAAACAGTATAGAATCCCACAGGATATTGATGTTTCGTAATTAAAGACAAGATATGTTTCTTATACTGGAAGCCTAAAACCTACGTACTGGTAGAACTTACAATCCCGTGGGCAAAAAATATCCCAAAAAGTCTTTTTAAATTTAAACTAGTTATTTCGATCTTATTATTAATACTATATTGGCAAATTAAAAAAATATAAGAAAAACAAAGTAAAAATAGTCCTGCTGAGTTTCTTGCGCTAGTTTTTCTCATGTCTGAGGCCATTAACTTTAGCGAACTAATGGTAAATCACATTATTTAAATTTCAAAAAATTGAAGCATGTAACTTCTTATTTTGAATAAAATTATTTGACTATGACTTTGACTTTAATAAAATGACCAGGAATAAGTTTAGAGCTAATTTATATGTGACAAAATTAATATGCTGTTTAATTATTATTTACAATCAAGATGCTACTTCTAGTTTAAAAAAGTCCTACTTACCAGCAGTTAGAATCTGTGAACTGAATGACATGATTGGTTTAAGATTATATATAGAGATGAGAGATGAGCGATGACACTGTACTTGTGATAAGAAATCGTTATCATATTGACCTATTATAGATTATAGTGGCCATTGCAAATGCCTTTGATTAACTAGAATTCATTTGTGCCCTCAAAGTTGTTATGAATTTGTAGAACAATAAATTATCTTTATCTAAAGAACCTATCCTTGACTCAGTCGTTGCGCATTTGGTGTGAGATTAATCTATAATCTTATATAATATCTTGAACCAACTTTGAGGATCGCCGTGGCACAGTTGTAAACACAACGGTTTGTGGGTTCTATTCCCACTCGGAGAAGATGGATTTTTCTATTCTATTTTTCTCACTGTGACAATTGAACATGCGTGGCGTCAAGTTACGCGGAAAACGGGGAACAGAGTATCCTGTCATCCGGGTATGCAGTTCCCTCTGCCTACCTTCCTATCTGCGGGATAAAGTAAGAAGCTATAAATAATTTTTAACTTCACGTTGCCTCTAACATGCAGAGTGAACTTAGTGTAAAGATACTCTGAACTGCAATTTTCGTTCCAATCAAAGGTCGGATTTCTTTTATTCGAAATTCTTTTATTTACTTTTTATGGTAATAAAATGGTAAAAGTATGAGAACCTTTGAAACATAGCTTAATATGTAGGATATGGTATAGGACCTTTAAATTTTTTTATAGTCTACTAGTTCCTGCTTTGGTCAAATGTACTTAAGCCAGGGATTTTGTGTTATGTCACATAAATTTTGTATAAAAGCTATTGGGGCGCATTGGTGTAGTATCTGATTTCAATCCTCACAGCTGATCTCTCCCTCAGGGAGTAATAATTGTTTTATTTCCTCGCTTTGGTAACAAAACAAAGTTCGGCGTTGAGTTCTGCCACTCAACATATAACGTCTTAAAATTAAAAGAAAGGTGGAGAACGGAGTATCTTAACACTGTTAAACTGCGTAAAATATTTAAAAGCTACTTAATATACATTTTGTATAAAATATTGAAAAATCAATGGTCCTAATTCACATGTGGACAGTGACAAAATTTAAATTAAATTCATCAATACTGATATTTTATAACAAGACAAGATTTTTCTAGTACCACAAAGTATGGCGTTGGGTTCCACCAACTGACTGTCAATAACTCAAATAGATAACAAAGTGGGGTTCACCTTGTCATAATTACAATATAAGGGTACAGCTGAAAATAAATCAACTTGTAAGTACATTACTACCATATTATTGTTTATGTTCTATAATCTTTATACTTATCAATGTAGTAAACAGTAGCAATATCTGTACTTTAATTATTTTGTTCTTTATCTAGTGTTTCTAAGTTGCCCTCTATTTGACCTTTGATAGCTTAGAAAACAGGTCTCAAGGTGAAAAGTGTTATAATTTATTTCTTCCTGGGTTACAATCGCCTCCCGGATTTTGTTTTTATTATCATAAAGGCTTGATAAGAGTTCACGGAATAATTACAGCTAGAAAAATTCTTTAAATAAGGTAGCTTTTTAAGGTCGTAAGTTTTTAGGTCTTTAAGGTCGTAAGTCATAGTAAGCGTCGTGGCGCAGATGCGTATGCGTCTTCCTTTAAACGCGACTGTTTGAGGGTTCGATTCCTACTCGGGGAAAAATGGAATTTTCTATTTTCACTTTTCTCTGGAAACTAGGCAAAGCACGGCGTTGAGTTCCTCCACTCAACACGCAATGCCTCGAAAAAAGCGGAAAGCGGGGACGGAGAAAGGGCGGGGAAGCAGGGGCTAAGCAACGGAGTGTCTTAACACTAGGTTCATATGGTTCCTGCAGTTCCCTCTGATTACCCTGCAATATGCGGGATAAAGCGTGAAGCTAAAAAAAAACCATTTAACTACGCGATGCGGGAACAACCATACAGTATAATATAGATAGAGGGTCTTAGAGTCTTGTCTCTCTTTCCTCGTTTATTAATTCCCCTTTAATTAATATTTATTTATATATTAATTATAAAAAAATATTGTCACAGTATTTAATTACTTGAATGTCTCATTAGTTTATTAAGTTTGTAACTATTAAATTACACAGAGGACCGTCGTGGCGCAGAGGCGCAACGTGTGCCTGTAACGCGACGGTTTCTGGGTTCGATCCCCAGTCGGAGAAGATGGATTTTTCTATTTCCATTTTTTCGCTCTGGCAAACTAGGCAAAGCGCGGCGTTGAGTTCCGCCACTCAACACGCAATGCTTCGAAAAAGGCGTAAAGCGGGGACGGAGAAAGCAGGGACTAAGCAACGGAGTATCTTAACACTAGGTTCCCACGGTTCCTGCTGTTCTCTCTGCCAACCCTGCCATGTGAGGGATAAAGCGTGAAGCTAAAAAAAAAAAAATTACATAGTCCCAAACTACGTCGTGGTGGCTTGTAATTAAAGCAGCACTAAGCTCGTAGTTATAAGATATGTTTGTTATATTAGAATAAGCATGTGTTTTGCAAGCTGTCCTTAAATAAATTAATAAAATTAAACCGGTGCATAAATTTATGAAAACGCGACCAAATAAACGAATTTTTAGGCTATATTTATGAATTTTTAAGTGTGGATAGAAAAAATTCGCAAGAGGGCGCAGGTTCGAATCCTGGTGCGTTCAAGTTTTTATATGTTTTCTTTAAATAAATTTTTAGGCTTTTTTTTAAGGTTTTTTAAGCTTTCTTTTTAACCTAATATTAAAGATACTATGGTTTCATGTATAATATCTTTAACATTGTTGCTGCACATAGTGTATGTATGTTCTTCAAGATCAAATATTTTAGACTATTTTCTGGAAATTATTTATTTATTTATTAAAGTATGACAGAGGATTTACCATCTAACTTGGCCAGTTTAACTGTCAATATGTCAATATTTTTTTTTATTTTATTTTTTTATTATAGCTATTTTATTTTATTTTTTTATTATATATTTTATTTTTTTATTTTTTTATTATAGCTTCACGCTTTATCCCGCCCATAGCAGGGTAGGCAGAGGGAACAGCAGGAACCGTGGGAACCTAGTGTTAAGACACTCCGTTGCTTAGTCCCTGCTTTCTCCGTCCCCACTTTCCGCCTTTTTCGAGGCATTGCGTGTTGAGTGGCGGAACTCAACGCCGCGCTTTGCTTAGTTTGCCAAAGCGAAGAAAATGGAAATAGAAAAAATCATCTTCTCCGACTGGGGATCGAACCCAGAAACCGTCGCGTTACAGGCACACGTTGCGCCTCTGCGCCACGACGACATTATTTTTATGTTACTTTCAATTTAATTGGATACCAACGTGCGGCATCTTTTATAGATATTTTAATCATACTTAAAAGAAATTTAGTTTGAAAATTGTAATAAAAATTATTCATCTACCTTTACGCGTGTACAATTAAAATAAGTTATAGGCTCATTTTCCACTAGGGGGGTACTTATTCTCCGCTTTAATAAGACTATAAAAGAAAATAAATAATTTATTAAATTCTACACATATACTATATATATTTAATATGTAGGTACTATATAGATGCGACAGTAAGAAAATTAGTGAACAAATTGGAAGGATTTTATACAGAAACGTGATCTACGACGACTGCCTCATTATTGACACATTGATACCAACATTCGTACTGTGATCGATAAAACAATAATTTTTATAGAAAATAAATCAAAATAATATAAAGAATTCAAAAAATAAAAATACACATACAGACAAATTCT
Source organism: Dione vanillae (assembly GCA_037178615.1). NCBI lineage: Eukaryota > Metazoa > Arthropoda > Insecta > Lepidoptera > Nymphalidae > Dione > Dione vanillae. Next base: position 1,191,766 of record JAZFAU010000299.1, on the reverse strand, counting down.
GTGATGAAATAATTTGTAAGTTTAAAAGTGGCCCAAGTAAATGTGTTTATATATATCGTGATTTTTATATATTGAAACACATACATTTTTTGAAGACACAGGCAAAGTTTGCAGGAAGCAAAGTGTTCTAAATGCTGGATCTCCAATAAATGACAAATCTAAAATATTTATATGCCGTTAATCCGTTCGATTTGTTTTGTTAAATCTTTGACGTTTTTATATAAAAAGGAGGTTGAAAATCGACTTTTAAGTATTGGAAAATTAAATTGTGTTATATACATCATCCCACGCCTCCTACCAGGACAGCCTCCTACCAGGTGAACGGGTGACTTGGTCTGAGTTGCAGGCAGCCACTGGATGCGAATAGCATTATACAGGGCGCACTAGAGGTCCCTGGGGGAGGCCTATGTTCAGCAGTGGACGTCCTACGGCTGACATGATGACGATGATGATATACCTATATCATCTATATATCTGTATATGTATATAAAACAAGCTCTGTTTCCCTTGGTCATGACAGATGTCATGTCATGTCGCATTAAAATGAAAAAAAAAAGAAAATGTATATATAAAATTTTATATATTTTATCTTTAACTATACATATAGGTGTGTCTGTTTGTGATGTCAAAAAAAATTAATTCTTAAACTTATATTTAAATTTACTTGCACGTTACTAAAGCAGAATAAATCTTCAAGTATTTTTATGATTTTTAAAGTGTTAATCCACACTGAGGATAGAAAAAATACTTAAAGAAAACATATAAAAATTTTGAACGCAGCGGGACTCGAACCCGCGCCCTCCTGCGAACCGTGAAGAACCGTCTTCAAGTCTTTGTCTTTCTACTAAAGACTGTGCTGTAGGGTTTCCGAATAGAATTATTCAAATATTACACGTGGAGATAATTGAAAATGACCAAGGGATAATCTCTAGGAGATGGGCAGCAGCATCTTCTGTACAATGTGCCAAGCGTGATTACAGCATCCCATTATGATAGGCTCGAATATTCTCCGAAATTTTCGGTGGCCCTCCTATTATTGGCTATCATATCGGCCAAGATCGTGTGCAGATCAGGGAATGGCAGAGTACGGCAAATGAGGAAGGGAGCTAAGAATATCCAGCAAAGATTCGGTTCTCGTAAACAAAAACGATCTCTGTACTTGACAATATACAATACTAGGAGATTAAAAATCATAGTGATGGCAGATTTCAATTAACAATGTCTTGACTTTATACGCAAGAGAGCGATGAGCCGAAGGTAAATTTTTTGATTTTGAGCAATGGTACCACCTAAGCCTCTTCTTTGCTAGCTTCTTGGAAAAGTTAAATTTCTTTATGACAGACTCTGTCTTTAGGAAAAAGTCATATCGTAGACAGACTTAGATAAGCTCTAATGGGTCCACAAAAATCAAGATATATTTTATGCTGGCATAAATGGCTCATATTTAATGTCGTCTCTGTGATCTGTAGACATATACACCTACCACTTTAAATATCAATATTAAGTTTTCGACGTACCTCTCAGGGCAGTCCATATCGTATATACAAATTACAATTTACATGTTAGGGACTAAGCAACGGAGTGTCTTAACACTAGGTTCCCACGGTCCCTGCGGTTCCCTCTGCCTACCCTGCCATGTGCGGGATAAAGCGTGAAGCTAAAAAAACGTTACATGTTACAAACAATGAAAGATATACAAAATAATGGAAACTTTGTGGTATACTTGCACTCTTCTACCTACCTGAAGCTGTCATGGCACAGTAGCACACACGGTCTGTCTGTAAGTAAGACAGTTCTGGGTTCGATTTCTGTGTACAGGAATGAATTATGTTCATGCATAGGAATGAATTAGAAGGAAACATCCCTATAGCAAAGAAGACAAAGCGTCGCCAATAGAACAACCAGTTTTTCAACTCGTTTATCAATAGTGTAGCGTCAAATTTTGACGTCATTTGTGTGTGAAATTATGTAAAAAAATGCAAAATATTATATAAATAGAAAAAGATACTTTATTTAATTACTACCTACACTACAGGTGTTTTTCATTAAACATAAACTAAATCAGTTTCGCGCTCTATCCCGCTTCCTTTTCCTTGCATATTCCTCAATATTCTGGAGTAGATAGGGCACATATGGTCACGTCATTCATTATTCGTCTTTGATTATTTAAACTTAATTAAATATCAAACTTAAATAAAAGTAAATATTGATTTTATTTTATCTTTTTGTATATACATTTACCATGGCAACACGCTTCACGCAATATAGAGGTGGTAAATTCAGTAGGCAGTAGATTATAATGTCAATACTGTTTATATTTCTTAAAATATGCTAACTGGCGGATTTTAACGCCGCATTAAGTCTAGAATTGATTTATCTCGTGAAAATGAAAGATTACATATTCATATTTTTTCCTTTTTTCATGAGCTTAGAAGACAGATAAGTTAGGAATTTCTGTTAAAAAGAGGTTAGTCATAGACGATAAAGATTATGATTTGAAATATTTGTAATAACCGATTTATATCATTTAATGCAATTGCAATGCAATTCATTGATATAATTAATAATGACTTTTTAAAATATAAACTGACCTGATACTGACCCAGCGTGATGAAGAACGCATGGTTCAGTGGTCAGAGCGCTTGCACGGTTCGCAAGAGGGCGCGGGTTAAAATTCCGCTGCATTCAAATTTTTATATCATTTCTAGTATAATTAAAATAATTTCTTTTAGTTATTATTCAGGTATAAAAGTGCGTGTGTAATATAAAAGCGGAAGGAGTGATTTTAAAAAAATACAAGTATATATATATATATATATATATATATATATATATATATATATATATATATATATATATATATATATATATATATATATATATATATATATATATATATATATATGTATAAATATATATAAATAAAAAGCGTTATCAACTTAAAGTAAAAAATTTATTTATAAATCAAAATGCTCACAATATTATTAAACATTATTGTTTCAATATAAAATTCGTTTATTCCACTATTTAATTAAGGCATCGTCATGGATTCCATGTTTTTTTTTTATTATGTTATATTATATTATATTAAAAATAAACTTAAAATTATAATAGTAATAGTAAAAATGTCAAGTGTCAGCCATTTTTACACCTTGAGATTTTTACTTTGGTCCACTAATGTTATTTAAAAAAAAAATAAAAAAAAACCATTTATTTAAGAAACACGATTATTTGGGCAATTATTTAATGATCGCATCTCTTAAAAAAATTGACAGTAAAAAGAAAAGTTTTTTAAGGAAAAAAAAAGGCAGTAATGTGAGAAAATATTGAAGTTATATAGTTTTTCTATACTTGTCTAATTCATACGTACATTTTGGCACTGATCGTTGTTCGAGGAAATAATTAACAATGTACTATAAAAATATAATATTTTTTTAGTTATTAACAAATTATTTCAAAAATAGTTGAAATTCATAGGAAAATCTTTTTTGAAAGTGAATAAAAATTTCCACGTTCTTCAAAATTAATTATTTCGTAAGACAATACTAAAATTGGAGATTATTAATATAAAAACAAATGAAGAAATAAAATAAGGAACCTTCACATAGTTATTATTATCAAATAATTATATCCGTTTAATCTTAACTTATACAGTACAAAAATGTATGAACACAAAATGCAACAAAAAACAAAAGTTTAACAACGAAAATTATAACAAAGAAAAATATTTAAATTATTATTTAAAATTTTATGAAATTCTTTAAGTAGTCGAAGTTGAAAATCGACACATTTATTTGTTTAATTGAAATCCAATTGAACTTCACACATTAGTCAGAAATAGTAAATATTTAAATAGCCTTTAAAGCAATAAAAAAAAAACAAAAAAAAACGCAAATTAAAAAAAAACATAAAAATTCAATGAAAATAACAAAAAAGAGGATTTTCAATCAAAAAAATTGAAATTATAAAGAAAAAACAAAAAAATGCAATTTGAAAAAGAAAACAAAGGTTTTCCAATTGAAAAAAGTTTGAAATTGGAACAAAGAAATAGCTTAAATTCTCAATAAAAGTCCTACTTTGAGTGGACGAGGTTGAGGAACTCCTCCCTCGTCTTGGGGTCGTCGCGGAACACTCCCAACATCGTCGACGTCACCGTCTTGCTGTTGATCTTTTGGACGCCTCGCATCACCATGCACATATGCCTACAATTATATATACATATATATATATATATATATATATATATATATATATATATATATATATATATATATATATATATATATATATATATATATATATATATATATATATATATATATATATATATATGTTTTTTTTATGTTTTCTCGCTTTATCCCGCACAAGGCAGGGTAGGCAGAGGAACCATGTGAGCGTAATATTAAGACACTCCGTTGTTTAGTCCGTGCTTTACGCCATTTTTCGAGGCCTTGCGTGTTGAATGGCGAAATTCAACGCTGCGCTTTGCCTACTTTGCAGAGCGAGGAAAATGAAAATTGAAAAATTTATATTCCTCGAGTGGGAATCGAACCCATACTACCCCTACTTCATAAGTACTTGTAAAGTCTTAGAAAATTGAATATTTTATATATTTTTATTAAATCTGCATAAAGTAAAGTAAGAACTTTAACACTTTTACTTAAGAGCAAAGAAACTTACGAAAACAACAGCGTTACTGTTTAATAAAATAACAGAGAGACTCCATTATAATTAAAATGATTTAATTATTAACGATAATTTTAGAATAAGTTTAAAATAATTAAAAAAAATAATATAAATAAAATTTAACAGTACAATATTATAACCAACGAACGGAGTGACTTAACATTATCTCTCTATATACCCTACATTCAAAAGCTGAAAAAATATATTTTAGTACTTTATAAATGTAATTTTTTTTTTAGCTTCACCTTTTATTCCGCACATGGCAGGGTAGACAGAGGGAACTGCAGGGACCGTGGGAACCTAGTGTTAAGACACTCCGTTGCTTAGTCCCTGCTTTCTCCGTCCCCGCTTTCCGCCTTTTTCGAGGCATTGCGTGTTGAGTGGCGTAACTCAACGCCGCGTTTTGCCTAGTTGCCAGAGCGAAGAAAATAGAAATAGAAAAATCCATCTTCCTCGAGTGGGAATCGAACGCAGAAACCTTTGCGTTTAAAGGCAGACGCTTACGCCTCTGCGTCACAACGGTCCTCAAATGCAATATACCCTATGTAATTAATAATACCCTATATATACGACAAAAACACATATATATATATTTATATATATATATATATATATATATATATATATATATATATATATATATATATATATATATATATATATATATATATATATATATATATATATATATATATATATATATATATATATATATATATATATATATATATATATATATATATATATATATATATATATATATATATAATGTATATGTGTATACTTACACTCCTTCAATAACCACCGCGACGCCGGCCGGCCGCACCGCCTGAGTCACGGCTATGGCGATCTGCTTGGTCAGTCTCTCTTGCACTTGGAGACGACGCGAGTAGATTTCTACGATTCTGTGGATTTCATGATATTTTTGCTATAAAATAATTATAAATTAAAGAACAAAAAATTATTTATATATTATAATTGATATTGTTGAACTGCACAGTTTTTATGTACGCCCTTAGTTATGGTAAATCTGGTCAGAATTAAAATATTAGTCGTTTTTAAATACAAGATATATTTTAACTTCACGCTTTATCACGCACATAGCAGGGTAAGCAGAAATAACCGCAAAAACGTAGTTTTAAAACACTCTATTTACCACATTTCGCCTTTTCTCAACTAAACTCAACGTTGCGCTCTACCTTTTTGCTATACTACTGGTTCGGAAGGCAATTCCGCCCTTTTAAAAATGTATATTCAATTTTTTATTAAATCCTACACAAAAACTCAAATGACATCAACCAACCGGCAAATCATTAAATAAAAAAATATTTTTTTTCTTAAGAATTAATATAAACCCTAAAATAAGACTTACCTAGCCAACTTGCTCAGTCCAAGAATTTTTCCTTGAGGCAAGTATCCGATGGAAACTTTTCCATAGAAAGGCACGAGATGGTGCTCGCACATTGAGAACATTTCAATGTCCTTCACGACGACCATCTCGTCGGTGTCTTCGTCGAATATAGCGTTGTTTAGGACCTCTAAAGAATAAGAAATATATATATATATATATATATATATATATATATATATATATATATATATATATATATATATATATATATATATATATATATATATATATATATATATATATATATATATATATATATATATATATACACACTTGATGTTACTTGCTTTTAGAGCAATATTAAACATTTCTTTGTAAATAACTTTTCTTTGTAATAATTTTTATCGGCGCAAAACATTGTAATAACTTTCTAGAGAAATACTTACACCGATTAAAATGGAAAGGGCTCAGAGAAGTATATACTCTAAATGCATTAAAAAAATGTATGCAGAGTGACATTGTTCTAAGTATGTCATCTAAATTCAGTATATTGTTATGTGGTGGAACTCAACGCTGCACTTTGCTTATTTTCCAGAGCGAAGAGAATGGAAATATTTCTATTTCCATTTTTTCAATCCATCTTCCCCGTGTGGGAGTCGAATCCTCAAACTGTCGCGTTTACAAGCAGACGCCTCTGCGCCACGACAATCCTCAAACTTTAGAATTCTTTTATTGTTAAAATAGGTAAAAAAATTCTCTAATTAATTAATTTTCCATACTTATTTCTTTAACCGACAGGTATCTGAAAAAATATCTAGAAATTAAATTTTGACAAGTTACCTTCTAAGCTTTGATCATATCCTTTGGTAAAGAACAACATTGCTTTGGCAGCTCGCTCTGGAGTCTTCAATAGGCCTTGTCTTTCAGGATCTTCGCCTAATCCTGAAAATTATTTAAAAAATGTTTTAATTTAATTGGAAATTTCAAATAAAAAATACCTTGTTCTTAAAAAGCTAGAAATTTTTTTTTTTAAAAATCTTTTAAATTTATATATTGCGTGTTGAGTGGCGGAACTCAACGCCGCGCTTTACCTAGTTGCCAGAACGAAGAAAATGGAAATAGAAAAATCCATCTTCCCGTCAAGGGAATCGAACACATACTACCCCTACCTATTAAGTACTTGTAAGTACTTGTGAAAATCAAATATATCTATAAGCATCCAAACTTTTTATCTTCATTTAATAATTTTACTAATTTAATTCCTTTAGTTACTAAATCAAATATGCTATTAATTTAATAAATTAAACATTTTTAATTTTTTTGTATTTCATCATATTTCGCAGTATTGTGAAATCAGTGGAAAATGTACAACCTTGTTGTAATTTAATACGATATGTAGGCTTTTTGAATTCTTATAAGTAATAAACAAAAAAAACACGTGTCACACTAATATATTATATACTTATGTTGATGACATCGAATATATATTTATATATGTGTATGTATGTTTAGTAGAAAGTAAATTTGATTTTTTGTAGAAATTACAAAATAAGTGCCTGAATTTGTAAAGTGGTTGTGGGTTTGATTCTGGACGTTGTTAAGTTGTTATTATTTAATCATTTTAGTGTAAATGATTTTTAAGCCTTTTATATAATATACTTATATATATATATATATATATATATATATATATATATATATATATATATATATATATATATATATATATATATATATATACATATATATATATATATATATATATATATATATATATATATATATATATATATATATATATATAATATATATATATATATATATATATATATATATATATATATATATATATATATATATATATATATATATATATATATATATATATATATATAAGTATATTTTTGCCCAAATTACGAAAAAGCTGTTCTAATTTACATATATTTATAAAATTGAGTGTTAAATGAATCATATACGTCAATTTTCAAGCATTTTTGAAGAGTTACCTGTAAGTAATAATCTATAGGAGTTAGCCATATCGGGAAGTAGTGCCTCTCTGGTAGGCGGCCTGTGATCCAGTTCAAGATCATGGTGGAACGTACAGTTCTCATGACCTGTGAGCAAAGAAAAATAGATTGATTATTATAAAAATACCACTTTTTATAGATAACTAAGATTCTAAATTAGTTGTTATCAAATATTTTTAATCTTTTGAAGGTTTAGTAATCTCTTAAATATTAAATTTTTATATTATATATTATGTAAATTATAGTTTTGTTTCAGTTCACAAATATACAAAGCTTTGAGACACATACATATATATATATATATATATATATATATATATATATATATATATATATATATATATATATATATATATATATATATATATATATATATATATATATATATATATATATATATATATATATATATATATATATATATATATATATATATATATATATATATATATATATATATATATATATATATATATATATATATATATATATATATAGCTGCACTATACGTTTTTACTCATATATTTCCAGGATCAGATCGGAAATAAGAAGCCAACCTATTCCTGAAGTTTTATCCATATTTTGTTTTTATGCCTTCACGCTTTATTCCACACATAGCAGGGTACGCAGAGGAAACTGCAGGATCCATAGGAACCTACAGTTAAAACTCTCCGTTGCTTAGTCACTGCTTTCTCCGTCCTTACTTTCCGCCTTTTTCGAGGCAATGCGTATGGAACTCAACGCCGCGTTGTATCTTGTATCCAAAGCAAAGAAAATGGAAATAAAAAAATCCATTTACTTCGAGAGGGAATCGAACCCACTAACAGTCACGTTTACAGATAGACACTACGCCTCTGCGCCACGACGTTCATCTCTATACAAAAATTCATCAAAATCGTAACTGAAGTACTTAATAGACATAAAGACGGTATTACTTTCGCATTAATAATTAGTGGGGGTGTCAAGAAACAGTTTACATATTTAAATAAATTTGTACGAAAAGAACACGCATTTTTTGTGATACCTTCAAAGAGTAATTTGGGTAAACGTTATTATTGAGTATTTTCAAGGTGAGAATAACAGGATAAACATATAAACATACATTATGTATAGCGATTTCATCAGAATATATTTAAGATGGCAATAGAAAAAAATACATGTGCGAGACGTACTAGTGTACCGAGGGTTCCGTACTAATTGTGACTATTAAAAATCGACCAAGTTAAATTATACTTAGAAGATTTGTTTTGTATTGAACGAAGAATATATTTAAAATTGTAACATATTTTTTAATATATATTTTTTTCTTTTTTTTATGTCTTCACGCTTTATCCCGCACATGTCAGGGTAGACAGAGGGAACTGTAGGAATCATAGAAACCTAGTGCTAAGACACTACGTTGCTTAGTTCTTGCTTTCTTCGTCCTGTTTTAATAATATATATACAAAATTAATATTTTTTCCAAAAATTAAGCATGAAATTGAAAACGCGTAAAGCTTGAATGATTATAAACGATAACATATGCTTATATTTTTTTTATTGCCTTCTCATATTTTATTTATTGACTTCACGTCTATTTTTTTCAAAACCCCAAGAGACTGTAGCATTAGATATTTGATGCTAATTTGATTTTATTACCGCCACTCGTTTTTGAGAAAAATAATCTACACAGACGGACGGACATTCAGAGGGTTCCGTCTTTTCTTCTTCAGAATCCTAATATTTAGGAGCTATTTAACTAAAAAAATTATATATAAACATATTTTAGTATAACAAAAGCTTAAGTAAACAAATTTTGGTATAACAAAAGCTTTTTAAAAAGCTTATAGGTTCACGCTTTATCCCGCATATTGCGGGGTAGGCAGAGGGAACTGCAGGGAACCTAGTGTTAAGACACTCTGTTGCTTAGTCCCTGTTAGTGGCGGAACTCACCGCCGCGCTTTGCCTAGTTTCCAGAGCGAAGAAAATGGAAATAGAAAAATCCATCTTCCCCGAGTGGGATCCAACCCACAAACCGTCGCGTTTACAGGCAGACGCTACACCTATGCGCCACGACGGTCCTCAAAAGCTTATAAATTATTAGTTATATAAATTCTTTTGTATATATATATATATATATATATATATATATATATATATATATATATATATATATATATATATATATATATATAGTATACTATATCAAAAAAAAACGGCTAGCCTATCAAATTAACACAAATATGTCGACACGAACTTTCAAACAACTTTGAAATTTAACTAAATATTGCGTCAGAAGTCTAATCAGCGGGTTTTAGTTTGAAATAACGAAATGAAATAGATCACTTGTTATTGTTTAAAGTTTGTGAAATAGCGCAAAATTTGCAATGTTAGCTTTATTATTTCTAATACGCTATAATAGCGTATATATTAATAAATACTATAATACTAATAACAAATATAAAGTTTACAGCTTTCAGTCATAGGAACTTTTTGTTGTATTTTATCATTATAATTTTTGTAATTATAATGAGCTTTCGAGGCCTCACGTTTTGATTGGCAGAGCGTAACACTGTCGTATCAAAATTGAGTAAAGAAAACCGTTTTCCTTACGATTAGAACCACTACTTACCATTCTCAAACTAACTTATAAATTCAGATCTACATAGCACTTTTTTTTAATTTAGATTCATCAGTGGTAATTACAATAAAATAGCAACATTGGGAATATCACCTTCAACAATACATATGAGATGACTTTATGGCATTCTATAAAGTAGCACGAGAGTGTATTTTTATTATTTACAGTGATATCTTTAATTTGTCTGGCGGCTCCATTGTTACTTGAGGTCACTAGCCTATATATATATATATATATATATATATATATATATATATATATATATATATATATATATATATATATATATATATATATATATATATATATATACATATATATATATATATATATATATATATATATATATATATATATATATATATATATATATATATATATATATATATATATATATATATATATATATATATATATATATGTATATATATATATATATATATATATATATATATATATATATATATATATATATATATATATATATATATATATATATATATATATATATATATATATATATATATATATATATATATATATATATATATATATATATATATATATATATATATATATATATATATATATATATATATATAGGTTCAACTTGTATATAAAGAACACAGGGTAGGCAGAGGGAACCGTAGGAACTTAGTATTGAGAAGATATTCCATTTTCTGCTTCCGCCTTTTCGAGGCATTGCATGTTGAGTGGCAGAAATCAACGACACCATTTTTTAGTTCCCAAAGCTAAGAAATTGAAAAGAATAAAATCCTTCTTCCTCAAATCGGAATCGAACCCACAAACCGTCCCGATTACAGGCAGGCTTTGGGTCACGACGGTCTTTACGTACTTTGTGTCTCCGTATATATAACATTAAATCAAAATTTTTCCACACAGACTAGGTATTTCAAAGTAATTGCATACAAGAAACATAATCTTTGTATCAGATTTAAGTAAAAAATCTTAATGAACAATTAAGCAAGATTATTAAATAAAAATTGTTATAAAAACTTTAAATAATAAACTCGTTTTAACATTAAGTACTAAATCTAAGTTATAAACTAAGATAAAAAGTAAACGAACCAGGTGTTGTAGAAGTTCGCGGCGTCATAGGCGTTCCAGGCACTTCTAGTTCACTGTCATCATTATGAAAGCTCTTCAACGCTTCCGGTGCTTTTTTATATTTGCTTACAAACGATTTGTTTATATCACCATTCTCTTTGTCCTCGGATATTGAATTTCGTATGGATTTAGAGCTTACGCGACGTATAAGAGACGATGGAGGTACGATCTCGCTCAAATCTTTTCCGTTCACCGCCATTTTTTCATATAGTCTAGAATTTTTCGTTTATTATTCTCTTTTTTTACTTGGATTGTGGTTATTTTGTGCACGTCTACACGCTTTGGTGTTACAGAACTAAATGTTTAAGAGGTTAACGATAATGTATTAGTTGATAACCTTTAGTTGTTGGTCTTTAATTTGTTTCATTTGCCAGTACGTCGTGTTATCGAAATTTCTACCGTATTTATTGTATTAAGAGGCGGAAAAGGTGGTTGAACGATGTGATATTGTCTTCCTTTTAGTAGATATATATATATATATATATATATATATATATATATATATATATATATATATATATATATATATATATATATATATATATATATATATATATATATATATATATATATATATATATATATATATATATATATATATATATATATATATATATATATATATATATATATATATATATATATATATATATATATATATATATATATATATATATATATATATATATATATATATATATATATATATATATATATATATATATATATATATATATATATATAAAAAACTGAAGTGTATGTTTGTATTTTTCATATGGATATAGCTTTTGATATGTTAAATACAAAGGTTAAATATTTCGTCAGTCGGTCATTCCTATTGTCTGAGCAGAAGTTCATAGAAACAATTAAACATATTTTGTATAACTTATATTGCAACTTTGATTCATTATTCACAAATTGTTACGAGATCGGGACTTTCGGGAGAAAATCCCTTTTACCGCAAGCATTATCATCAGATAAATTGTTCTTATGTTTTTTTTATCAACGCTTAGATAACACTTAGATTTTTAGGTTAGAAGTCTTTATATGGCTTTTCAAGCAAATCTAATAGGTTAACATATGGAATTAATTTAATCACTTATCAATTAAAGTATTCAATTACGAGCGTCGGCTATATTTTTCACCAATCCGACCAAAAGTCCAAAACACGCCTCTCTAATTGTAAGTGTGCGCAGTTAAACGCTTCCAAAAATAATATATAATATTAATAATAAATAATATATAATCATATTTTTCTTTATTTTTCCAAATAAAACGATTCGAATAGTCAAAAGCAAAGTGTCAAGCAGTACAAGATTAACCAAGGCACTTAGGTAAATACGTGAATAACTTTGGCCTAGAAACTGTAGCTCGCGTGCACTAATCACAGTCCGTAATTACTGAATAAAATGTAAGGTATTAACTTATAATTAACTGGATAATGCATACTGACGCAGTAGGATCTTAAACGAGTTAGGTGGTAGGGGGTTCAATATTTGGGGTGTAAAGTAGTGTATATTCTTTGTCTATAGGAAAGTGAATAGAGATGAGCTCTTATGGTCATTTTGTCTATTGTTTTTTAGCTTCACGCTTTATCCTGCACATGGCAGGGTAGGCAGAGGGAATTGCAGGGACCGTGGGAACCTAGTGTTAAGACACTCCATTAATCCCTGCTTTTTCCGTCCCCGCTTTCCGCCTTTTTTTCGAGGCATTGCGTGTTGAGGGGCGGAACTCAACGCCGCGCTTTGTCTATGTCTTGAGTTATTCCATTTATTGAGCATGTATATATAATTCATTATTTTTATTTTAAATTTTGTTAATAAGTTCCCTTAATATATTTTATTAATGTTGCCAGAACTAAAATTATTTTTAAACTAAAAGATTTTTCTTTTCTAATTAATATTCTACACAAAGTATTTGGATCAATCTACGCAATTGTCGCAATGACGTAACATAGAGAGCTAACTTGAATGTGCTTCGACTGTAAATACGTAATTAGCACTACCATTTTCATTTACTATCAGTTCTATAGTAAGGAAGATATCTATGATTATCTTTATGAAAACATTTTATTATAGCAATTTCAACTAAATTTATTTTAATAAGAAACTCAGTTCTCCGCTGTCAATACAAATTCGAAACATTGCTTGTCTTTTTGAGTGGCGGAACTCAACGCCGCGTGTTATCTTAAAACTATAAATACAAATATTCGGTTACGCGGGATTTGAACCTATAATCAACTTAGTAGTAGTAGGTGCTTAGTCAATTTTAACTACGACACAATGAAGATTACAAAAAATAATGATTGAAACTTAAATCACGGTGCTATAACCATAACAATATCGAAGCAAATTGACGGGTGACCTTTAACGCTTTGTAGGGATAGCAAAAAATATATTTATAAGAAATAACTTCATTTTAATATATTTCATACGTTCTTGAGTATTATTGTTCTTTTTTTTATATACTATATAAACAAAGATTTCGTATACATTAGCGTAGGCAGAAGGATCTTAGTGTTAAGATATTTTTCTTTTTCCGTTTTTTTCTTCAATTTTAGAGACAATATGCTTATAGTGACAGAATTTAACTTTGCGCTTGTATCGTCGCTAGTATGGTAAAAAAAATCATTACCTAGACCGGATATCGAACCTGCTCTCATCACGTATACAATCGGTCGCATTGTTTAAAAAAGTAATTCATTTTAACAATTAATGTGAATATTTAACTTGCTTTAACATATTTGAAAAATGTAGAACTTTGGTTATAAATTCATAATCCTTAGTAAGGCTCTTGTCATGCTATATTAGTTGCTTTATTTTAAAGGATTTTTTTTAGCTTGACGCTTATAAAACAGGGTAGGTGGAGGGAACCGCAAGAACCGTGGGTACCTAGTGTTAAGACATTAAGTTCTCATAGTTCGTGAAAGAAACTTTAATAAATTATTATATTTAATAGTTATTTTTTTATGCTAACCCTACCTTAGATGATATAACAAAGGGAACCTAGACGACGGTTCATGAGAATTCTTGTATATAAAAGTACAACAATAACATTGAAACGTGCAAATTTAACTCTTGATTTTGTGATGTAATAGTGTTTTTTTTGTTTACACCTGACGTATTTCAATCATCATGACGTCAAAATATTGTCTTTTGTATAATAAAAGAGTGAAAACTTTAGAAAAAAACTTAAGCAGCGCGGCGTTAAGTTTCGCCACTTGGCTCGGAAGATGGAAAGTAGAGAACGGAGTGTCTTAACACTAAGTCTACCCCACGGATGCATGAAAAGT
The DNA here is from genome assembly GCA_037178615.1 of Dione vanillae. Taxonomy (NCBI): domain Eukaryota; kingdom Metazoa; phylum Arthropoda; class Insecta; order Lepidoptera; family Nymphalidae; genus Dione; species Dione vanillae. The sequence goes on along the minus strand of JAZFAU010000299.1, from coordinate 1,176,662 downwards.
ATAAAATAAATTGGAACTAAATAATTGTAAACAACTAAGAGAACCTTCGTGGCGCAGAGGCATAGCGTCTGCCTGTAAACGCGAAGTTCGATTTGCACTCCTATTTTCATTTTCTTCGCTCTGGCAACTAGACAAAACGCAGTGTTGAGTTCCGCCATTTAACACGCAATGCCTCGAAAAAGGTGGAAATCAGGGACGGAGAAAGCAGGGACAAAGCAACGGAGTGTCTTAACACTAGGTTCAAATGATTCCTGCGGTGTCCTCTGCCTACCCTGCCATGTGCGGGATAAAAGCATCAAGCTAAAAAATCTAATTCATTAGTACTGGACAGCGCCTGTTCCTACTAATTAGTTAACGTGTCAATTGGCGGAACTCAACGCCGCGCTGTCTTTTTTAAAATAAGTAAAAAAATTAAGACATCTCATATAAATATATATGTATATATCTTAAATTTATCAAAATATCCTTATTAAAATAGAAAGTGTACGAAAGTAGAGCACACTGTTATAAACTGTCGTGACGTGATCAAAATACGAATTGGATTTTAAGCGATTCAATGGTCATTATAAAATTTTATTATTCCTTTTACCATATATGTGATATACGTGTGATAAGCTAAACTTTTTTGCTCCTTAACTTAGTTTTTATATAAATAATGTGAATAAATTATATTTATCAAAATCATAATGGAAATAAATAAATCATATTAAATTTGTGCTTACTTAGTATAAAACAAAATTATAAAACAAAAGTTTTTTTTATAGCATCACGCTTTCTCCCGCATATTACAGGATAGGCATATTAAGACACTCCGTTGCTTAGCTCTGGCTTTCTCCGTCCCCGTTTTCCGCCTTTTCGAGGCGTGCTGAGTGGCGGAACTCAACGCCGCGCTTTGCCTAGTTTAAAGAGAATGGAAATAGAAAAATCTATTTTCCCCGTGTCTGAATCGAACCCTCAAACCGTCGCGTTTACAGGCACTTACGCCTTACTTCAGAACAGAATTTAATGAAATTTCTTTTAATAAACATAATGGTTTAAAACAAAGGTTATGTATATATATATGTATGTATGTTTGCATGTATTTATGTATAATGCCAGCACAATATAGTGGAGCTTAAGTTTTCTAATGTGACGTCTTTAATATGGCCAAATGTCGCTCTTTTATGAGTAATCCCTTAAGAAAATATATCTATATTGTAAAATGACAAAAAACCTTTGAAAATTGTATATAAAGACATTCTGTATTATATTTGGCATTAACATACATATGTGCAAAGTCGGGGGATGACACTAGTTTATTATAAAAATCTCTGAGACCAGTTTTTATAGAAATGTTAAAAAAATATTATCCTCGAAGACATTATTAGCTAAGGTTAAATACGTATAGGATGTAGTTTTAAATATGTATTGAAGTTTAAATTCCTCATATGGAAAATAAAATTAAGGTCAAAACTTAATTGACATGATGTAATATAACAGTTAATAAATTAACCAGTTTTACGAGATCTATATACAAATTTAACTGTACTAAGTAATGTTGTAAAATATAAAAGTATTAATATAAATATTTCTCAATTACGTCAAAGAGGTTAAAAATTCTAACTCGACTATAAAACGATAAAAGAGAGATGAATCACAATTTTCTCTGTTTTTAATGGATTTTTATGCTATACACAAAAAATTAGAGTGACGTTTGTGAAGTGACCACAATAGGTTTAGGGGAAACCTGGTTGTGTTTGTTGTGGGCTCTTCTCACCAGGCCGCGCGTGGAATCATCGTAACTTTAGTTTTAAGTCGTGGAGTGTGTAGGTTTCAGAGGGGCTCAATTCGATATTTATTATCGAATTAGGCTCCTCTGACACTCCTCCGTTCGCTCTATATGACGTACACATGTGTTCATCTTATTCATTCTTAGTGGAAAAGTTATAAATAAATAAATAAATAAATAAATAAATATATATATATATATATATATATATATATATATATATATATATATATATATATATATATATATATATATATATATATATATATATATATATATATATATATATATATATATATATATATATATATATATATATCTATATATATATATATATATATATATATATATATATATATATATATATATATATATATATATATATATATATATATATATATATATATATATATATATATATATATATATATATATATATATATATATATATATATATATATATATGTTTATATTCGAACCAATTACTACATAAGTAAATATATTATAATTTTGTTCCATAGCCGGAAGTTGTGATTACAAATGTTTATTGAGTTATTAATTAAATTAATTAAATATATATACGTATATATGTAACTATTTCCGGTATAATTATAGCTACAATAATTATCAATAAAACATTTATGCTTTGTACAAGTGATTTTACCTATTTTTCCTAAAACTGTCGTAAATTTCAACAGAGAGATCGTTTACTTCGTTCTCTCTCTTTGTTATCAGAAGTTTAATAATAACTTCAATTATGCGCACGCGCATATATTTTGTGATAATATAAGTAATTGGTGTCGATTCTAAGTATCAAACGACCTTAATTTAAGTGAATGCTTGTCCTTATTCTAACTTTGGGTCAGGCTTAACTATTATTTGAATAATAAGTTTTAAGCCTTAAATTACCACATCGTCACGCGATTACTTTAATTTTAAGTATTGTTTACAGGTTCGATGCTCGTTTGATGGAAGGATTATATCAGGGTTATGTCTTTATAGTTTAATATCCTGGAGATTTTAATTTACAAATATTTTTAATTTCTCGTTTCTTCTAACACTACTATTATTATTATTATTAGTATTCTTCTAACACTACTATGAAAGCGGGTGATGCTACATTTTTCTTTTCTTTAATAAATATTCTATTATTGGATTAAGTTAATATGTGAAATACAGACAGAAAAACAGAAATAACATTAGCAAAGGATTAGATTTATCTCTATAAGAGATAAAGCACGTGAAGAAGAAATTGTTTTAGTCTTTTAATTTACTTCACAAATATAAAGTTAAATACACAACGGTTATAAGTTAAATTATATATTATGTAAAGCCTTGAAAGCTTGTTAATGCAAGGTTTTGTGAGTGTTTTCAAAAACCTACGACTGTTAACAACTTTGTAGGCCTTTTTTAAGTTACACAACTTATTATTTTTTTTTTTTCGTTGTTTACTAGGAAATGGTTGGAGGGAAATCTATCGAAAAGCCTAAGATAATTTTGATACAACATAATAAACGTTTAAAATATAAAAAATATAATTTAATAAGTTAGATAAAGAAGTTAATTATATATTAAGACCTTTGGTCTTATTGAATAGTAGGGGACTAAACAACGGAGTGACTTAACATTAGGTTCCTGTGGTTCCTGCAGTTCATTCTGCCTACCCTGCTGTGTGCAGGATAAAGCGTGAAGCTAAAGCGTGAATATAGGCATAGAAAAGAGAATTGGGTCGATGCGTGAAATAAGTAAAATTCTGTAAAAAAAATACTAAGTCTATGGTATTTTGTTTACTAAATTATATTTTCTTGTTAAAAAAATATTAAACGTCATTTATATATAATATTTTCTTTAGGCAATTTCAAAGGAAATCTAAATATATGAGCATGTAAAACATATTTAGTAGTAGTTAGTTTTTTACTTCTTTATCTGGAGTATATCACCTTAAAAACAAATAAAACAAAAGAACAAAAGAAAATGAGAAAAAAAAAATAAAGAAACGAAAGTGAGAAGGAGGACCGACGTGGTGCAGAGGCGTAAGCGTCTGCCTGTAAACGCGACGGTTTCTGGGTTCGATTCCTACTCGAGGAATTTTCTACTGATTTTTCTATTTCCATTTTCTTCGCTCTGACAACTAGGCAAAGCGCGGCGTTGAGTTCCGCCACTCAACACGCAATGCCTCGAAAAAGGCGGAAAGTGAGAACGGAGAAAGCAGGGACTAAGCAACAGAATATCTAGCTTCATATGGTTCCTGCAGTTCCCTCTGCCTACCCTGCAATATGCGGGATAAAGTGTGAAGCTATATTAATTATTATATAATAAAAATCTCGTTGGAACTTTTTTCTTTAGTTACGTTAAAACAAGTAGACATATCTGTTATTTACACGTAAGGATGTATCACGTAAAAGGAGAAACGAAAATAGATTTCTAAGAATTGATGAAAATATTTCTCCCCTATTTACACAAATTCAAGACAAGCACCGAGATTAAAAGAATTTGTCATCGCAACTTTACAAGAGCGAGGAAATGAAAATAAAACTACTTTGCGGTGAGGAGTCAAACCTACATCTACATCATTTCTACAGTTCGACGCTGTACTACTTTACCACGATGGTTTTAACTGTTATTTAACAAAAACAAACAAAATTACCGTTTTACATGTTTACAATTATATGCAGCTTCACGCTTTTATCTTGGACAAGGCCGGATACGCAGAGGGAACTTCAGGAACCATAGGAGCCTAGTGTTATGACACTCCGTTTTCCGCTTTTCACTTTTTTTCGAAGCGGCGTGTTGAGTGGCGGAACTCAACGCTGCGCTTTGTCTAGTTACCAGAGCGAAGAAAATAGAAATGGAATCCATCTTCTCCGAGTGGGAATCGAACCCACAAACTGCGTTTACAGACAGACGCTGTGTCTCTGCGCTACGACGGTCTTTAGGTTTACAATTATAATCTCAGTACTAATTTTGAAATAGCTTAATAGAAGAAATGCATCTAATCTACATAACGGGGACGGAGAAAGCAGGGACTAAGCAACGGAGTGTCTTAACACTAGGTTCCTATGGTCCCTGCAGTTCCCTCTGCCTACCCTGCCATGTGCGGGATAAAGCGTGAAGCTAAAAAAAAATCTACGTAACGCAAGGCTGCTGTGGAAATTATTATTAGATTTAGTTTGAGTTAAATGAAATCGAACAATACTTTGAGGAACACTCGTTTAAATAATATAAAATGTAACAGTAAAATTTAATTAGGGTTTAAAGCTATAAATATATAAAACTCGTTACCTAATAACTTTTTTAACTCAAACAAGTCGATTCTGTGTCTTTATGATTGTTTAATGTTTATATAATAAATAAAATGATTTTTAGTATTTTAAACAAAACTATTTTACCGTGTTATAGTGAGTTTTAGGAAAAAGTACCCAGTAAAATTCGGAAATCAAGGAATTTTTAGTAAGTAAAGAAAAAACCAATCAGGGAATTAAAAGTGTTAAGACACTCCGTTTTCCCACTTTTCTCCTAACGAAAAATCGTAATTGAACGCCGCAAAATCGCTTATATCTTGTATGTATTTAATCGTAAAATTATGATATTTCACAACATTTAGTACAGAGCAATGTTATTACAATTAAAGACCAACAATAGTGAAACAAACATAATTAATTTAAACTCAACTTTATCTTTCATTTATTTATAAGCAATTACGTTTACGATCATAATAAACACAAACGAAAACATTCTAACTGATTTACTTTATATTATTGTGTTTAAAAGCTAAAAAATATTAGAGTATGAAAAAATCTGCAGTACACTTAAACCAAAGCTGTCAATTTCCTACTTACTTCAATCACTTGTCACAACAAAATATTACCACAATCCACTTATTTAATAGAAATTAAATAAATAAATAAATTATTGTTATTTATGTATATATAATAAACGTGTGTACGCTTTGACGTGTTATGGCTGACTGAGAGGGAATCGAGCAACAGATGATTATAAAGACCTTGCGCATGTGAAAAGTTGAAAATCAATAAAACCTGTTGAGTTTCGCGGGGTTTTGTGCGTTTTGAAGTTTTGTGTTACGCGGCGTTAAGCTACGTATTTAATTATATATCATATTTTTGTATATCTTTACTAGATGCTTGATATTTATTTTAGAAAAAGGAAGCGTATATATATATATATATATATATATATATATATATATATATATATATATATATATATATATATATATATATATATATATATATATATATATATATATATATATATATATATATATATATATATATATATATATATATATATATATATATATATATATATATATATATATATATATATATATATATATATATATATATATATATATATATATATATATATATATATATATATATATATATATATATATATATATATATATATATATATATATATATATATATATATATATATATATATATATATATATATATATATATATATATATATATATATATATATATATATATATATATATACTATGACGCCGTGTATCTATGTTTACGATATTTTTCTATTTATAGGGTTATGTACCGCAAAAAAATATGCATTTTTATGAATTGCATTTTTTTTAGCTTTACACTTTATCCCACACATAGCAGAGTAAGTAGAAGGAACAGCAGGAACCACGGGGACCTAGTGTTAAGTTACTACACCGTTCCTCGCTTTTCGCGGCATTTTATTATTGAGTTGCGTAACTCAGCGCCACGCTTTGCCTAACAACCAGAGCAAAGGAAAAAGAAGTGATAAATCTATCTTCGAGTAGGAATCAAACCTAAGGAAAGGTAAATACCGCAAAAAAAACCTTAAATAAACCAACACAGTTTATTTACCTTAGTTTTTTTAAGAGATATTTTCCTCAGGGAAATACCTACCATGGTATATGTATAGAATTCTCAGTGCACAATACTGCTTGAGCTTTGCTAAGCTTTTTTTTATTTCCTATTGGAATATGGAGGTTCTATCTACAATTATATTAATATTAATATTATCACAAATTTAACTTCCGTTAAGCTCTAACTGATATTTCTGAGTTTGGCTGGTGATATCACGGAAAATCTTAATAAATATGTGTCAATAGATAAAAAATATATCTATGTATAATTTATCCACGTTGATGGGAGTTTCCGTGTAGTGATTATTGTAATTATGTATAGTAGAGTATGAGTCATTTTATCAATAGTGTATTAAGATAGGTCAGGTTTTTTTGAGAAAAAATGTTGCCATTTAAATTTCGGGATATATTTGTTAATTGTATATAATAAGATTAATATTTTGTTGCCATTAAAAATATTTAGGCTTTAAGTAAAAGCTACTAAAAATAAAATAAAATATAGCTTTATTTTTTGTTTAACTAATTTAAAAAGTTGAATATCATGTAAATTCACATTTTATTTTATTATTTAAATCTATAAGAAAATATTTGCTTCATGCATAAGTCAACAATTAAGTATGGAAGCCATCGTGACGTAGTTGGAAAGGAAGTGACTCAAAAAACTGGTTCAAATTCCATTGGACGGATTGATTATATTTGAAATACATTTATTTCCTTGGTCGTTGAGTTCCACTACTAAACACACAAGTTGTCGTAAATTAGGTAAAATTAGGTAATTATTGAGATCTAAACGCGAATTATATCTACCTCAAAGCCACTCTAACTACCGCGAAGAAGAATGAAGCCGGGGTATATTACATACAATCTCTGCTATATATAGCTTATAATATCTATAGATAAATTATGTCCCATGGTATAACAAAAAAAATATATAAAAAGTCCAAATTACAAAAAATCTTATTTCTGTTACTTTACCCCGCAAGGAAGCGAATAGCGAAGAATATTGATAGCGAAGCGGAGAACGGAGTGTTAAAACACTCCGTTGTGTTGTAGGCATAGACATATTGCGTATACAACGGTAAAATTTGAACACATTTTGTCGTAATAAGGGAATTAATTGGAAACAATAAAAAAAAACTACAAATTTAAACAATTCGCTTCAAACAGGATTTCGTATAGATAATAGAAATCACACTTCAGCTTTGTTCCGTATACATCGCTGGTTTTTTTAGTATATTATTAATAAATATGCTAATATATGTTTAGCAGGACATGCGGGTGTCAAACTGTCGATGTACGGGGTATTTCGACTTAGTAGTAATATCATGTGATCTGGAAATCCCCTTGAAGTAACGGGTAAATGTAAAAACCCAAGGCTTGGTTTTATGAAGAAAGTGGTATTTGTCTTTGATTATAGAAATCCTTCTGGCTTCGTTTGCAGGTTCGATTTCCGTTCGGGTCAATGTTTATATTTAATATTGTTTTAATTTCTCCGTTCTACTAGATAAACGCGTCGTTGAGTTCTTTCACTCAAAACAGAATTTCTCGACACTAGGCGTTGATGAACGGAGTCTCTCATAACTAAGATTTTCTTTTGCTAAATACTTTGATATTATTTTTTTATAATGTGTGTGCACTTTAAGTGGAAAACTGCAACATTGTCCTTTATAAGTTTCACTTTAGAAAAAAAATAACAAAACCACTCAAAGATTTATATGTTTTAAACATTTGAACGCAGCGGAATTTGAATCTATGCTTCTTGGAAACCATCTAAGACAAACAGTTAGGGTTTCCATATATTTTTTGAGTATATTTACCATACTCAGTGTTAAAAAAACATTATAAAAAATATAACAATAAAAAATAAACAAATCTAATCTCTAATACGTATTACATATAAAGACATAAAACGAAGAAACAAAAAAAATTACTAACGTCAAAGTTATTTCCTTTTAAAATTTGTCATCGATATAATTTAAAAAAAAATCCCCGAGTACTTAAATTTTGATTGACGTAATTGACGCTTGCCAACGACGACACACTTCGTCAGCGCTACGTCAAATATATATATGTAATTCTGACTATAAGGTAATTTGATATGTGATGACAAAAATTTAAATAAACACCTTGTTGGTCATTTATTGAAATATGCGAAAGCCAGCATATATATATATATATATATATATATATATATATATATATATATATATATATATATATATATATATATATATATATATATATATATATATATATATATATATATATATGTGTGTGTGTATGTATGTATGTATGTATGTGAGTTTACATTTAGTAAAAATCTCAAGGCTGTGTCGCTTACTACTAATGTGAATTAAATATTATTAATTTTAAAACTTTTTTGCCTAGATAAAGTAACAGGCGGTAACAGGCTATATATGTAGTTAGAAAGTATCAATATTCATAAGAATAACATTTCTTAAAATAGAATAAAATAAATATTTAAAGCGATCTTTACACACATATGATTTTTCCACATTTCTTTAGATAACGGTACAGAACCACTCGTGTGCGAGTCCAAATCGCATTTAGCTAATTTCTAATGAAATATAGAACCCTAAAACGTTTTGCACATAGAATTGAACCTGGGACCTCATAGACTCGTCCATGAAATTCAATCTTGTTATATATAATTATTGCGGAAATCTTCCGGTTAGTAAATGCGATACTAATATGTTTTTGATTACATATACTATATTAATACTATTTTAATGACGTGTTAATATATTAACTCTATTTAACCGGATGTTTTGCTTCAATCTTTTAACTTTAATTAATATTTTTAGTTAAATTTTATAATAATATAAATATAAAAAACATGTACATCATATATATGTATGTATATATGTGCTTAAGAAACGATATGTTCATAATTCATCTATATATTAAATATATATAATAAAAATGCTTTATTTTAAACCTATAAAAGCACTGTAAGGTCTCTTAAAACCTAGAATAATACTAGAAGTAGTATGAAATTACACACGAAGGCTTTAAAGCCACTTCAAGCTAAAGTGGTAAGATTGCTTTCCACTAGATAGGAATTGAAGAGCTATTTGATACTATTATTTTGTTTGATGCCATCAAGTTTAGTGGAACACAGAGAATAAAAATAAATAAAGAGCGAAAATAGATAAAATGCGGCGTTAAGTTCCGCTTAGATCCATTCTCCTATAAAGATATATCAAGATTATGAAATCATAGACGCGTTTTCTGCCATTTTGTTTAATTTAGAAATATATTAAGTAACTTTTACACCTAAATATTTTAATATTTTATAGTTTAGCGAAGTTTTAAGTGGAACGCGTTGTTGGAACTAATTTGTTAATAAGCTCATTATAAACTAGTCCTTTCATCCTGTTTTGTCTGCATGGTTGACCTATAAGCTATGACAAGTAAGCTAGAATGAGTAACAAACCGGTCATTAAGGTGCAGCACTTGAAATGTAAGCGCGAATGTTGTGGGTTCGATGTCCGCTAGTAAAATTTTTTTATTCCCTTTTCCGATAGATTCACTTATAAAGCACGGCGTTATGTTACGCCATTCAAAGCTCTTGCTTATTGATATTAAAATTCGTTTGTTAGAATATAAAACTTAATCCAGATATAAAGTTTGACTTTGATTTTGACTTTATTTTTGCTAATTTTTTTTATTTTTACGCTTTATCCCGCACTTGGCATGGTAGGCAGAGGGAACTACAGGAACCATACGAACCTAATGTTAAGACACTTCGTTGCTTAGTCCCTGCTTTTCTCCGCCGCATTTTAGCTAATCTCTCTGCAATAAAGAACTATTACAAAAAAGAGAAATTTAAAAGAGAAATCCTTGTTTTATTTACAGTATTATGTAATTTGAACCCTCTTCAAATCATTAAAGCGTTTATAAATAGGTGTTATTCTTCTACTTCTATTAACTTCTGGATGGTCAATTGACATTTACTTCTTCATGTATATTTTAATATTATAATCTTATATCATATATATTTTACACCATCCTTTTATTACTAATTCTCTCGGTAAGCCTAAGCCACTTGAGCACGTTCTTCTTTTTACTAACAATATATGCATTAAATGAATGTCTAATAATTTTCATATTTCTGTAATACCCATGTTTTGACGTATAACAACGTTGGTAAAGGTAACATAAGTGTAGAAAGCTGGGAGTAGGGTTAAAACACTAGTTAGGCCCCGAGAACCCAGCTCTACGAAAAAGCTAAAAGCTGATAAAATTTATTGAAAAACCTAATATACATAAATCAATATACATTTTATGATTTTATTATTAAAAAGTATTTAGTATTGAAATTAATGTTTAATTAAATAAATCAATAAAACCTATTTATTGTAAGTTAAGTTCTTTATGATATTAATTTTAAATATTAAACAGAAATGTCGGCTGTTAAATAAATATATAAGATATATTGAATTATGTAATGTCAATCTCTTTTGTAACTATTGTACGAGGATAAACCAATTGCTAGCACTCTGTTGGACTCTGAACAACGAAACCCTGGCCTAGCGCCGACATATACAATAGTTGGGACACTATCTTCTTTTTTTTTTTTTTTTTTTTTTTTTTAGCTTCACGCTGTATCCCGCACATGGGCAGGGTAGGCAGAGGGAACTGCAGGAACCATACGAACCTAGTGTTAAGACACTCCGTTGCTTAGTCCCTGCTTTTTATCCGTCCCCGCTTTCCGCCATTTTCGAGGCATTGCGTGTTGAGAGGCGGAACTCAACGCCGCGCTTTGCCTAGTTTGCCAGAGCGAAGAAAATGGAAATAGAAAAATCCATCTTCTCCGACTGGGGATCGAACCCAGAAATTATCGAACCCAGGAATTATAGAAGACACTATTTTCCTTTTCTTAACATAATATTAATTTTAAAATATAACAAAATGTATGATAATTCCTATATATTATATACAATATAAATGAGAAATGTTTCTAGTTATGTCAATGATGGCCAAACGTT